>JAKSZP010018830.1:0-76849 GCA_022478985.1 Massospora cicadina | reverse complement strand
GAAATCATGTAAATCGCTCTAAATTCATCACTTTTTGTACGATTTAGAGCTAAAAAGTGGTTATTTGGGTATTTATTAGCTCTAAATCGTGCAAAAAGTGTGTTTTTGCAACCCAAAAGTCACTTTCAAGCGACTTTTTGTAAGTCAGACCCATCTAACTCTCATTATTATTATTTAACTTCGATGTCAAGTCAGTCTTAGCGACTTTTCATCAGTCGTACCTATGTAAATACTTAAATTCATCACTTTTTGCACGATTTAGAGCTAATAAATACCCAAATAACCACTAACCACTTAACAAAACCATTTAAAATATTAAATCAACTGAATATCTAACTGCTCAGCTGTAACTATATACTGACAACCATCGAAAATATATAGGATTTTTACTTGATACATATAAAACTTTTTTTGAACATGAAAATTAAAATTTTTGATGGATTATTGTATTGTCATTGAAGATACATAAGTGTGCCAAATTTAAGAATTTTTTATTGACAATAAGTGTCTGAAATAGAGCTCGTAAGATTTAATTACAGACTGACAGACAGAATTGACAGTGAGTTTAAGAAAAGTATATAAAAAGTGATTATGCTAGGATTCGAACAACTGACCTTTTATAGAGTTGAAGTTTAAAGCCTAAAGCTGAGCCGATTTTGCTAGAGGAGGTATTTTTAAAATCAATTGTAATTTTGATTCAAAGTCTTGATTTAAATTAACTTACTAATTAGCCAAATGACCACTAACCACTTAACAAAACCATATAAAATATCAAATCAAACAAATTTAAACTGCTCAGCTGTAACAATATAGCGAATACCATCGAAGTATATATAGGATTTTCACTTGTTACATATAAAACTTTTTATTTTACTATTAAAATAATATTTTTTTCAAATTCATAAACCTTCTCAGGCATGTACACAACAACTCACCAAAGTTTCATCACAATTGGATGAATGGTATAGGAACGCATTCGGGACATACACAGACAGACACAGACATTCATTTTTATATATATAGATAACCACTTGGATTCAAAACCCACAATCTAGAACCTCGAAATAATAGTTATATACGGCTGAACTTTTATAAATGTAACCAATCACCAACCGAATAGTTAAATTGAGCTTATCAAATCGTTTATTTTGTTGCACACACACAGACTTTAATTTTTGCAGACGCTATATCATTGATCCAGTGAACACCGAGCAAAGCACGAGTAATACTGGCTAGTCGAAACATAATTGGCTTAGTCATGATAGCATCTATTGTCGAATCCAGGTTATAATTATTGACTGGCAACTTGATTGGATTGAACTTGATTGGGTAAAAATTTAGCACGAACTTGTGCCAAAATTATGGTGGGGAGGATTTTCGCCTTTTGATTACCGATCGGAACATAAGGTCATCAGTTTAGTGTCGGTGGGATGGCAGCCATGAGGTTTAGTTTTTTAATCCCCTTAAAGTTCTATTTTTAATACTTTAAATAAGGGTATTAGATCATTGAATTGTAATGTCCGTTGAAGTGGCATGGTCTGAAGGCATTCTACTTACCTTACCCTTTCATCACTTTGATGGTTCATGGTTCTTTTCATTATAAACCTTTACTTTTTTATTATTTTGCTCCTTAGTCATACCTTTTTTCAAAGCTGGACCCTTTTAAACGCATCTTAGCCTGTTCCCATGAGCGAAGGTTCGAGCTCCCATGCCAGTAGTTATGGCTGCGCTGCTGAACCTACCATCTCACCGCTCGCTGCCAATCCGCTTTCGGGGGCTCTACAGAATGGGCTGCGTTCGATCCGGAACCTTTCGCTATTCTCGGGAGATCATGATGCGGGCTTGCATCGCGAAATTATAAGGATGATCATCCAGTACCTTGAGGACTTGGGCTACCACGCCTCACAGAAGGTTCTGAGCGAAGAAGCGGCACTCCATCTCCGCGAGGCAGAAAAGTCTAGCGCGGAGCTTGACACCCTAAAGTCGCTGATTCTGGACGGGAACTGGGCCGAGGCCGACAAGCTGTGCGCCAAGCCGCCCGTCGAAAAACCCCATCTGCGCGCGTTTCTATTCGCATATTATAAGCATCAGTTCCTGGAGCTCATCGAGCAGCATGAGCTCCAGAAGGCGTTTTCGCTACTGCACAAGCGCTTAAAGCCGCTCGAGCAGCTGCAGATATGCTCCACCGAGGAGTTTCGGGATCTCAGCTACCTGCTCACCTCGCAGTCGGTCCAGGAGGTGGCAGCTTTTAAGGGCTGGGAAGGCATTGCCCGAGAGCGCGAGCATCTGGTGAGCCGGCTCACCAATCTGGCCAGGCTTCAGGGCTCTGATACTCACGCCGATGCCTCGGCACCGCTCCCGCCCAATCGGCTGCTGACGCTGCTGGACCAGGCAGTTCAATTTCAGGTGGGCAAGTGCAACCTAGCCCACCGCGACCCGGCTAAATTCCCCAGTTAAAATTGGCACGCTCCTTCAGGACTACGCCCCGGAAGCCATCCCCGAGGTCCAGCGCAGCGTACTGAGGGGGCATACCGCCAATGTGAAGGCGGTGCGCTTCGTTGGGCCGGAGGGGAAGTTAGTGGCCTCAGGCTCCTCCGATGCTACCATCAGGCTTTGGGAGCTGCAGGAAGACGCGTCGGAACTCCAGCCCTTGATGACGTTGGTGGGGCACCGAGGGCGCGTGTGGGACCTCGCCAGCACCCGCACCGGAAATCTTCTTGCTTCAGCCTCCGCGGACCGGACGGTCCGAATTTGGGACGTGAGCACCCCAGCCCAGACCATCTGCAGTGTGACGCTCTCGGGCCATGCCAACGACGTGTACGGTGTCGATTTTCACCCCTGGGCTGCGCACAGCATCGCCACCTCGGGTTACGATAAGACAGTGCGCCTCTTTGACCTCCATCGCCCCGCCAATCCCGTCAAGGCCTTCACCGGCCATCTGCTCGGAATCCCTGCCATCTGCTTTAACCCGGCGGGCAACCTCCTCATCACTGGGTAAGCCAACTTGGAAGATCATGCTAATGGCCAGTTCCAAAGACAAGACAGTGCGGTTCTGGGACTGCGCCAGCGGCATGTGTGTCCGGACCCTGAGCAGCCACCTGGGGGAGGTCACCAGCGTCGATTGCGATGCTGCCGGGGTCCAGCTGCTGACATCCGCCAAGGATAACTCCAATCGGCTGTGGGATGTTCGTATGCTTGGCCGCCCACTCAAGAAGTTCAAGGGCCACCAAAACACCTCCCGGCACTTTGTCCGTGCTCGCTTTGCCGGGGCCAGCCTCGTGGTTGGCGGCTCTGAGGATGGGTTCCTACACCTCTGGCACCAGGATACGTGCCAAGTCATCGCCACCCTCTCCCATGCTGGGCAGTTGGGCCCCATCTATGACGCCGCCCACCATCCTTACCATGCCTCGCTCATCACCTGCTCTGAAGATGCCACCCTTGTTCACTGGGGCCCATCGCGTTGAGCTAGTTTTGAATAAATAGCAATTCAAGTAAATATTAATTAATTAATATGGGTATAACATTTGTCACAAGATTAGTGTGTATAGTGTCATAAATATAACTTATTGGAATAATCAGGGTGAGAATATCCCTTGTTTTGCACAGGATTCTTTTTTATCTAAAAACTAGTAATATACCTGTGCTTCATTATGGTATTTATAACATAGCAGATTCTTTATTTTTTTAGATCATATCTTGAATTATTTGAGGTGGGTCGACCTTGGGACAAATGTACCACACCAAGAATTTTTCTAGCCAGTATAGGTTTCAAATTCAAAACCAGCACTTAGAGTGGAAGCAGTTTTACTTGCTCGGCTAACCACCCTCTTTTTTTAGATTATATCATTAATCGAATAATGATATGAGGGATAGAGAAAATATTATTCATCCTAGCTATAATAGGTCTCAAACCTGTTACAACATTTTTACCCCACCTTAGCTTGTGGTTACAGGTGTGCAAAACTACACCCAGCTTATAACTTACCAGATAATTCTAAATTATTTTAGTTTTTATAAGCGGAGTTACTCAGCATCACTCAGGTTTATTTATAGGCTCACACTGACAGCCTATAGGCTATGTCAGCGTTACTCTTGAGCCACTCAGACTAACAGCTTTGCTGTTGCCATCATGGCTGGTGAGCTGATTATTCTAACTTTACTTTATCTACTTAAAACTCTAATACTGATTTTTGTTTAGTTTCGGGTGAGCAATTTGATGAATTATTAGATAATATTCACCAATTCTCACCCACTCACCCAGATAGATTGAACCTATCAGACTCAAAGGTTTCAGATGTCAGTCAGTACGTCAGTCAGTCAGTGAATGTATTTTATTAAGTAGATGAGGTTAAAATTATCTTATAGCTCAATGCTCTTAATTTATCAAAAATCTACGAGGCTAGATTTTAGTGAGGTTTACCAATAAAATATTATCATGAGTAATAATCTAAAAATGAAACCAGATCATTGCATATATTTAAAGCCAAACTAAGGAATGTAACCTTATATTATCAACTGTTAACTATTGTAAAACTACTGGATTTAGTATATTTTAGTCCCACTGTTTCAACCTTTAACCTATTTTATCCTGAAAATCTCCCACATTTATTATTCCCTTGTCATTTTGAAGATAAAGCAAGTATAAATACTTTCATTCATGTTACTAAATAAATAGGTTTTATCCATCTTGATTCTAAAAATATTATAATTTATTATAGTTTTATATATTGGGATCTGGGCATTCAGGGAATTGAGCCAGATTGCACTGCCAATTTAAAAAAATATTTATTTTGGTTGAGCATGAAGTTCCAAGATATTTGAAGTGTTGCTTGCACTTCTAGTCATAGTTTATTTGAGGAATCCCCAACTCCACGAATCTGTGATTTGGGCACTCCTGCTACCTGCATTGTTCACAGTGCAGATAGGATAGGGACCTACTATATAAATTCATAAGCTTTAGATTTCTCCAAACGCCCAGTTTGAAATAGGTGCAGCTTAGCTTAATGTGGTTTTAGATTAAATGACTCGGCAAAATATGGTGGGAGGGTCGATTGGCCTTAGCACGCATCACAAACTCACTTTAAATTAAATTTTAAATTGGCATTAAATTTAACAGTTCATATATCCCTTAAGGAAATCTTCATATATTATTTCTCAAGGGTGTTTTTGTCGGTGTGAAATATCTCCCTTAATACTATATCAAAGTTAATGTTTGATATGCCATTTTGAAGATTATTTTTCCCTCTAATGATAAAAAATAATTTAAATTAATATTTTCTTAGTAAAATAAAAAGTTTTATATGCAACAAGTGAAACCTCTATATGTTTTCGATGGTATTCGCTATATTGTTACGGCTGAGCAGTTTGGTATTCGTTTGATTTGATATTTTAAATGGTTTTGTTAATTGGTTAGTAGTCATTTAGCTAATTAGCAAGTTAGCTAATCAAAACTGAATCGAAAACACAAATGATTTTACAAATACCTCCTCAAGCATAATTAGCTCAGCTTTTGGCTCTAACTTAAATTTTATATAGGTTGGTTGTTCGAATCCTGTCACAATCACTTTTATTTAATTACTTTTTATCATTTAAACTATTTATATAGTATATATTATTTCTCAAAGGTGTTTTTTGTCGTTATGAAATATCTCCCTTAATACTGTATCAAAATTAATGTTTGATACGCCATTTTGAAGATTATTTTCCCTCTAATGATGAAAAATAAGTAAATATCCTAAAATTAATGTTTTCGTTAAAAAATTACATTTTAAAAAAATTTCATTTAAAAAAATTACATTTTAAAAAACGAGAGTCGCCATCTGGTGGCAATCTGTTTATTTTAACAGTTTCTGGTAATATAAAATATCGTGGTGGCACTGAAGTCTCTGAATAGAATAAAATAAACGTATAAACAAGTGTCAATCAAATTAAAACAAGAAACTAATTAATTATAAAATTTATTGCATTTGAATTACAAAAAATAAATTTTTATTTTGAAATATTTGTCACAATTTTGTATATTTACTAATTTTTTATTAATGATTTTTTACAACTTCAAAATTAGTTTATTAATTAAAAAATTAAATTTTATTTTTGTTATGTTTTTGCCAGTTTGTCATCATTTGTTATTTGCAATAATCTATTTTTATTAATTAAGTACTATCCACAGGATAGTTTTATAAGGAATCCTATTACCTGAAGTGATAATATATACCCAGTGAACACGACATCATATGATATAATAATGATGTAAAAAGCTGATTTTATATCATATTGATATCATATTTACATAATGTGTTCACTGGGTATCGTCATTTTTTGTTCACTAAAAATAGCTCTCATTTTAATGAAAACTCATGTAAACAAATTTGTGATTTAGGTTTTTATAATGCTGGGCAGACCGAGAGGGAGACCTCCCGGAAGATGTTCCAGACCATTGGAACATGTCACAGAACGCAGAAGAAGAAATACTGAAAGTGATAAACAAAGACAACTTTGACTTCAGCAAGATAGAGAAGCTCAGCGCCAATGCAGACAAAACACATTCAATACTCAATGACAAAAATTAGTGCAAGTTAACAACTTTGTGTCATCAACTTATTTACTTCATCTTCATCAAAATATCAGTACAAGAAGAAGACTATATAAACTTCCAAAAATATATTGTACTGCCCACCTTTTCTCTAAAGACAATGAAGTGCAAACACATAGTGTTGGTGATATGGATAGAAAAGTGTTTATTGCTCTGCAAGGTTGGTTGCAGGGGAGTTTAGTGATGATTCAACTACCATATGTTGCCACAAGGAAAAGGTTAAGTTAGAGCCCATTAAAGTTTGTGAAGAACTTTAAAACCTCATAAAGCAAAATGATGACTTCACCAAAAATTATCTAGAAAATATTAGGCAATTCAACAATGCTCTGGCATTTGCTTCAATTCACATCAAATCGGTTGATATTCCTGGCAAGGGTCCATATTGTTTTAAATTACATGGGCAGGTGTATCATATGGTAGGAAGTTTACAACCTCCTGCAGGAGTTGCACCATCTTATGCTAGTCTTTTCATTGTAGATTTTGATACTGCATTACAACATCATGTAGTAAATGAAGCTAATAAAAACTGTTGCAAAGAAATAATGGTTACATTGCAAACATTACTTGATACATATAATCCTTATGCACAGTTGTTTAAATATATAAAAGATTTGGATCAAACTATACTGGATTTGCATCTACAATTTATGACTACCAATGCATTTCATCCTGAAAGATCAAATGAACCTGCAGTCAGTGAGGTGGCTGCTATTTTTGTCACCGATGATGGAACTCCACCAGGCAATGTTGATTTTGTTATATACTTTAAAACAACTGGTGCACTTACTAAAATATCTTACCTGAACCCCCATTCTGATCCAATGTGCTATCCATTGCTTTTCCCATGTGGTGATTCTGGATAGACTGTTGGTCAGCCACATGTTCAAGTTAATTGTACTGCATCGAGAACAGTCACAACTCAATTACAATACTATTGCTATCATTTAGCAGTTAGAGATGGTTTCAGTTTACTCATGCTTCTGGTAAATTATTTCAACAATATATTGTTGACAGTTATATCAAAGTAGAAGGTTCCAGGTTAGCATTTGTTTGAGCCCATCAACAAGAACTCAGAGCTGATAGTTAAAAAGGTTTGATGAACTTTCTTAACTTTGATGCTGAACAAAGAGGAGCAGTTGGTGGAATTCCAGTTGTTCTTCCTTCATCTTATATTGGTAGTCCTCAAAATATGCTTCAAAATTATCAAGATGTGATGGCTATTGTTGCCCATCTAGAAAAGCCTGATCTATTTCTTACAATTACTTGCAACCCCAAGTGGATTAAAATTACCTCTCAATTGAAACCATATAAAAGAGTTGACACAGACCTGACTTAGTGTCTAGAGTTTTTTATTTAAAATTGCAAGTGTTATTAGATGATCTTTTAAAAAACATGTACTAGGCATAGTTATTGGTTATGTTTGTGTAATTGAATTTCAAAAAGAGGCCTTTCCCATGCACACATGCTGCTCATTTTGTCTAATAAAGATAAATTATGTTCAGTTGAAGATGTAGACTCATTAATTTGTGCAGAAATTCCAGATAAGGAAACAGATCCTCAATTTTTTAAAGTTATTCAGGAATGCATGGTACACGGACCTTGTGGTATGATCAATCCAAATAGTCCATGCATGCAAGAACAAAAATGTATAAAAAATTATCCAAAAGATTTTCAAAAAGAAACAAATTTAAATGTTAATGGTTACCCTATGTATAGATGATGTGATAATGGTGCTACAATGACAGTTCGATCATTTACTATTGGAATAGGTGGATTGTACCATATTGTAGATTTCTCGGTAGAAAATATTATTCTCATATCAATCTCAAGCATTGTTCTTCAATCAAATCTGTTAAATATTTGTACAAATATGTGCATAAAGGACATGACTGTGCAGCTTTACGATTACATTCAGATTCTGAAGGTCAACAACAACTTATTGTTGATGAAGTGGATATCTATTTGAACTGTCATTATGTGAGCCTACCAGAGGCTATGTGGCAATTACACAAATGCCAACTTTTCCACCAATCTCATACAATTGAGCAACTTCCTGTTCACTTACTGGAAGAACAAATAGTGTACTTTCAGGCCAGATTTGAAGCTGATGCTAACCATGATAGAGTCTCCAAACTCATGGCATTTTTTAAATTGTGCAATGAAAATATTGCTGGCCATAATTACCTTTGCTACAAAATTCCAGAATATTTTGTGTGGTCAAATGGATGATGAAATATTTGCAAAAAAATACCAAGTGCTTTGGATGGTTCTATACTGTCAATCCAGTTAATATCAAAAAATAATACCTCCGTGTACTACTTCTGCACATCAAAGGACCACAGTCATTTGACAATTTATGTACAGTTGATGGAATTCTGTGCAACTCATTTCAAGAAGCTGCAGAAAAATTACATCTAGTCATTTATAATACTGAATGGAAAAAATGTTTGCAGGAGGCTGTCAGTCACAAAATGCCAATGCAATTGAGATGGCTTTTTGCTATCATCTGTATATTCTGTTCTCCTGCTAATATACCTGAGTTATGGATATAATTTCAGGATGCACTTTCAGAAGATTTTTAGAGACAGCACATGCCACCTGAAGCTTACAACCTCACACTGCAAGAATTGGAAAATATTTTTAAATATCATAGTAGATATTGCAAACAATTCAAACTGCCAACTCCTGTCCTAACCGTCATACAACAGAAGAAACCTACAACATAGAAGAAGAAAGTACAAATGGCAAGGCAGCTTATGAAAAGTTAAACCTAGAACAGAAGGCAATAGCTGAGGAAGTTTTACATGCAGTAAGAAATAAAATTCCAAATTGTTACTTCATTGACGGACCAGGGGGCTCCGGTAAAACGTTTGTCTACAAAATATTGCCACATTTTATGAGGTGAAAACAAGGTTGTTATACCAGTTGCATGGACAGGCTTTGCTGCCAATCTCCTACCAGGGGGATGCACATCACATTTGAGTTTCAAACTACCTGTACCCATCTTGGATACATTGGCCTCATCGATTTGCACTCACACAAAGAATGCACAACTTCTTTGTGACTCAGATCTCATTATTTGGGATGAGATTTCAATGGTTCCCAAAGATGCGCTAAGTGTTGTCGATCAATTTTTAAAGGACATTATGAATAATAATCTTCCTTATGGAGGGAAAATAATTCTGTTTGGTGGAGATTTTTGTCAGGTGTTACCAGTTGTTAGACATGCTAATAGAACAGCCATCGTTGAAAATACAGTTAAACGATTGCCCTTATGGTCTCATTAAAATTCATAAGTTGACTCAAAATATGAGGGCAAATGATCCTGTTTTCACTGAATGGTTACTTAAATTGGGTAACAGTGATTTAGAAGTTCAAACAGATTATGAGAATGAAGCGATCAAAATCCCGAAACATTGTTATTGTAATTATGATAGTATTATTACCACCTATTCAATGCCACAAAAATCAATGAACAAAATATTTCGCAATTTTATTCAACGGCGATTTTATGTCCAAAAAATGATGATCGTACAAAAATTAATGAATATATCATTTCCAATTTGTTAATTGAGAGGAAAAGGTTTACTTCAGTTCTGATTGTGTCCAACATGAAGAAACAGACAATGCTCAATTGTACCCCATAGAATTCTTAAACTCTTTGAATTCATCCAGTTTACCACCTCATAAATTGATTTTGAAGAAAAATGCAATCATAATGTTAATTAGAAATCTTAACGCTAAACAGGGATTAATTAATGGTACAAGGTTAGTGGTAACTCACTTAGCGAGTACATCATCACTGCTAAAATTATTCACTCCGATAAAACTGTGCTCATACCCCGGATTAACCTTACATCTTCTGATCCTATTGTGCCTTTCCAAATGGTAAGAAAACAATTCCCCATAAAAGTTGCTTTCGCTATGCCCATTAACAAAGCACAAGGTCAGACGCTTCAAAGGGCAGGATTGTATTTACCAGAACCTGTTTTTTCACATGGACAGTTATACATGGCTTTTTCACGAGTCTGTAAGTTTAGATATCTTTGTTTGTGTTGAAGATTTATACGGGCAAAAAGTGAATGATCACATCATAACCTCCAACATTGTTTTTAAAGTTTTGTGAAATTAATTTAAAAAAAACAAATGCATATATAATACTGTATATAATATTAATATCATTTACAATAAGACTGATTTTATTACTATTTTTTATAATAAAATATTTTGGATTGATAAATATTTATATTTACTTATTTTCACTTTATTATATTATGTAACTGACCACTAACGGTGCGAACCCTCTACCACTGCCTCCCGAGTTCGATCCCGGTAATGGACTTTGGGTAGGGGACGATTTTGACAGTGTTGGTTTTGTGCACCAATACCCCGAACCGAGATAGCAAATAGCAAAGGCGGTCCATGGAGTTCCTGGCCTATCATACACCGCACATGGAGGTTTTCCGGGTTTTATCCTCCTTTCCCATTTTCTTCACTTCCCTAATCGGTGCGGTATCGTCCCCAGGTCGGCCCATCTCGAATAAAATTTAAATTTAAACCACTAACGGTGCGAAGTATTCGCACAGGTCACCTAGTTAAAATTTAAAGCTATTTTAAAAGTTAAAGTTTGAAACTGTTCTATATTTTTGTGGCGCTTTTAACTAGCAAAGGCGGATTAATTTAGACTTTGGGCTTTTGAAAACTATATAGGGTAATTGAAATTGGATCTAATGGACGGCACGAGGATCACACTTGATCATAACTGAACCCTTAAACAATTAGCTCAAAGGTTATGCCATTTTTAAATTTTCATAATCGCATAAATTACTAATTGATAAGCGGTAAAAAGGTAACCACTCATCAATATAAAGTAAGATACTATCGTTTTTGATTTATCATTATGGAGCCAAGTAAGCTCACGTCTAAGCCTCTTTGGTGTTTTATACACGCTTCTCTTTTGGATCCTTAGCTTAACTTAATTCAAATTCATTACAGGTAGTGTCGTCAACCTCTTTGGAATTTTTAAGCTCGAGTCGCCAGTAGCATGGGCGCTCGCCATCTGTACGACGACAACCCTGTGTTTGTTTGAGAGAATTTTTACTTATTTGAATGAGAATTTCAAATTCAGGTATTTTTCACTTTCAAGCTTCTTAGAAACTGATCCGCTTTTTAAAATTATCATTGATTTGATGCTATTAGAAGATTTTTACTTATTTGCTTGTCAAATCTCAAGTTGAGCTAGCAGCGATTTGACCGCAGGAGACTTTTTTGTACGTTTAACATTTTATTCGCTCCTCAGGTCATTGGCTTAATAATGAGCCTAGGATTTTTATTTATTTTAAGTTACATTTTAATTTCAGGCTTAAAGATCGAGTCGTCGCTTCGCTTACCCTTTCGTGGCTTTAACCTTTTGAGCGTTTTAATTGAAGTTTTTTCCTTAATAGCAATTAACTTTGAAATTAGTTGCCCAGCTTCGGCGAGGGACCATTTCTTAAAGATGGTCTTCTATGCTATATCTCTTGTAGCAAGATATATTTTGATGCTGATAGTCATGTCCTACTCCCTGGTACTTTTGCTGTTTTGGTAAGCTATATTTAAGCGACGATATACACATTCATTTATGATTTTTACCTGTTTATTGACCAAATATTTCTAGGTTATTTCGATGGTTCTTGTTCAACTAGTAATCGAAGTGTTTAAACAGAGGTAAAGAAAATATAGTAGGAGGGCAATATTAACTTAGGCATTCAGGACAAAATATAGCTCAGAATCCGAGGCTTATCAGTTTTTAAAGGAGAGCAATCCAACTTCCCCCGTATCTCTTGCAACTGAACACGAGAATTTCAGAGTTTGAACTCCTTTTCATCACTTCCCACGATTAAAATTCCCCACTCTGACCTTCTACTGTCTGCACTTTTTTGTCCGCTGGCATTATAAATTTTTTGGAACTCATTGGCCCCACTTGAGTAGAATTTACTTTGGTTTGAAGGGATGTGTATTCCTACTCTAGAGACTGGCTGTCTTTATTTTGTTGCGATGCTTGTTCAAGCATAGTTTTTGCATCAACTTCACCTTACAAGGGGTGTAAAGTTATCACAAAACTTTGCGGGCCAAAGTAAACTTTTCTTCCGTTAAACATTTTGTTTCCTTTTAAATTGATTTTGGTTAATATATTTAGTATATACAATTCATGACTAAATTAAGCTAACTGATCATCTATTTTAATTTTAAAAATTTATTGTATGTAGGTATGTCGGGATTCTCGATGGTTTGAGTAAAGCCTCGATTTGGGGCTTCCGATTTATTATTCATTTTGGGCAATCTCGACTAACATTTACTATCTCTATGTATTATTTCTCAAAGGCGTTTTTTGTCGGTATGAAATATCTCTCTTAATACTATATCAAAATTAATGTTTGATACACCATTTTGAAGATTATTTTTCCCTCTAATGACAAAAAATAAGTAAACATCTTAAAATTAATGGTTTTGTTAAAAAATTACATTTTAAAACTTACATATTTACTTAATAAAACATTCACTGATGTACTGACTGACATTTGAAACCTTCAAGTCTGATTCAATCTATTTGGGTGAGAATTGGCAAATCTTATCGAATCTGAAACTATTGAGTCTGATGGGTTCAATCTATTTGGGCGAGTGGATGATATTAGCGAATATTATCAAATAATTCAACAAATTGTTACCCAAAACTAAGTAAAAATCAGTGTTAGAGTTTCAAGTAATTATTATAGATTAATAAGTAGATTTAGAATACTCAGCTCACCAGCCACAAGGGCAACAGCAAAGCTGTTAGTCCGAGTGGCTCAAGTGTAGTGCTGGCACAGCCTTTAGGCTGTTAGTGTGAGCTCATACATAAACCCAAGCAACGCTGGGAAATTCACTATTAGAAACGTATGCTTTCTCATTTCTTTCTTTTCCATTTAATCAAACTGAGCACAGCAATGCGTGGCTGGGTACAGCTATTATCTCTATACATTATTTCTCAAATGTGATTTTTGTCAGTATGAAATATCTCCCTTAATACTGTAAGTGAACAATGATCACATCATAACCTCCAACGTTGTTTTTAAAGAAGTTTTGTGAAGTTAATTTAAAAAACCAAATGTGTATATAATACTGTATATAATATTTTTATTTAACTGAGGTAAGCCAACCAGGGGACAGACATTACCAAATATGTGAAACTAAGAGAATAACTAACAAATATAAAATTAGGCATCCCAGGGTACTCAAGTTACCCCTGTTGCCAGCGGGACTGCCAGGTATGGGGGGTTGGTGCACTACTCCGAGGGGGTTTCCCCTGCTATGGAGCAGGTGTGAAGGAAAGGGTCTGTGTGGAGGAACCAGAGTGGGAACCATGATTCTATGAGCACTTTTTATCTTGATCTCATATATCCATAGAGCCAGGCTTGGAAGTGCTCTAGTAAGTGGACATGAAATACTGTATATAATATTAATATTATTTACAATAATACTGATTTTGTTACTATTGTTTATAATAAAATATTTTGAATTGATAAAATTTATATTTACTTATTTTCACTTTATTATATTATATAACTGACCACTAACAATGCAAAATATTTGCACAGTTTACCTAGTAATTAATTTGGTGTTCAATACTTTGTTAAACTAAAGGCTCAAAAATATTAACTTTAAGCTATTTTTAATTAGCCGAATCTAATCTATATCATTAAATTCCCTGACTGACAAACTCAGGATAAATCACCATCTAAGTGCTCCACTAGTCAATACTCCAGGCTGATATTCCCTATCTTAACTATTATTCTTTATTTTAGGGAATGAATCCCTATTTCAACTTATCTCACCTTATCCCTAACTTTGCCTTATCTTATAAGTGCCTACTTCACTTTAACTTGTAAAAGATTTAGAATAATATTTCCTAATCTTTTCCAAGTTCTACTATATTATGTGCCAATCATTCCTTATATCCTTTATTTTATCTCTTATTTCATTAGCACTATTTGAGGTGCAAATCATTTACTCAATAAAATAGCTTTTACCCTTTACCATTTTTAATCTCTTTGTAAACTTTATTCTCTCTAATGGAAACCTCTTCTGCTTTCCAGCTCCCCCACTTGGCTCTAGCTAGTGGGACTAATAATTATTCTTTTGTGAAACCTCTAAACCTGTCTAGGTTAAGTCTCTTTACCTACTATTCTCTCTTGGCAAACCTCTGTTATCTATCTAGCCAAGTTCCAACTGATTTTATAAGGACCTCTAAACAAATATTGGTTAAGTCCTCCTCTCCAATATCCACCTCAGCACACCTTAAAAGACCAGCCTTCAGACTTCATCAGTCCTAACAGTGTTAGATATACTATCACATGAACAAACTAATAAAAAATTACCAAACTTAGCATAAATATTTTATAAAGTTTGTGAATAGTCATAGGCTATTTTTCTAAAAGAAATAATAAATTTAATAAAAGTTTATATAAGATTATAAAAGTTTAAGATTCTAATAGTAATCATATATTATTTTGGCTGAACTTTTTAGTATTATTCATTTAATTTAATAGGCTCATAGGCTTTGATAAGCAACTGGATATAGTTGAGCACACCTGTAACCATAAGCTAAGGTAGTATAAAAATACTATAACAAATTTGAAATCTGTTCTGGCTAGGATGAATATAATTTCCCCTCTTCCCTACTAGCATTATTTAATTAATTACATGGAGTTAAAAAGAAAGATTTGGGTAGTTGTCATTGTTGTGACAGCTTGGAAATCTTGGGTTGATCATGATTGAAGGCTCAGATAACACCTCAGATTTCAAGTTTATTGGGTGGCTCAGTTAGCATTAGTAGGCTTAAGAAATAGGGTATTCAGCACATAAAATAAGAGATGGTGTGTTGGGGATAAATCCTGACAAATACAAACAGGAAAAAATATTTAAAGAGAATTTTTGATAGTTTAAAAATTGAGAGCAGGCTTATATACCTGATCAATTAAAACTTTGTAAATAGAAAAGGTTTTGAAAGGTCTCAAAAAGGTATCAGCTAAAAATAAATAAATGGTTAAGGGGATGTGACAAGGGAGGGGATATCCTCTGATGGATAAGTGATCTCAGCTGTAATGTGACACTCACCCTATTTACATTTTCATGCTGATTTTCTAGAGTTGAGGTTGGGGGTCTCAGACAATTAAGTCTAGGATGTCCATCAATAACTGAAAACTTGGTTTATTTGGACTAAAATGTGTCATTCATTGATTAAACCTATATAGGCTTCAAAGGTCTGAAGTAATTGTTAAACCTGTAATAACTCAGGTTCCAAGGTGATAGGTTTCATATGGTAAGCTGAGACTGGGTTAACGGTAGGAGAAATATGAGAGAGGCCATCAGCCATCAGCCACAGCATTCAGCTTGCTGAAAGGTGTAAAAATTCCACACTGACCTTCATTAGTTTTTATTGCCATCAGATTCAACAGCTGTTAGAAATTGAGTTGTTGAATAGAAAGCATAATGTAGAGTTATTGGTATAAATAGTGACATCTCAATTTAGCAAAGAGTATTTAAATTTCAGAGGGTGTACACAATGGTAATTATTTACTTTTCAATTGTGAAATAATTGATTTTTATGGGACTAAATTCTTGGAGATATATTTGATGGGTAGATATTTTCATGTCAGAATTGGGTCAAGATGGCTCTAAGGGCAATATTAATCATATCAATAAATACTTGAAATGATTTTTTAAAGGCCAGAAAAATTAGAACAGGAGCTTATGACATTGCTTTAACATTTTTAAAACTGTGCTGTTCAGGTTGATCAAACTTCCAGGTGGCTACTTTCTTCCACAGATAGTACAAGGGTGCAGAAATCAGATGGTAACTTGAAATGGAAGAGTGATAGTAGTTGATGGTTTCTAGGAAGCTGAGTAGTTTGCTGGCATATTGGGGATAATGCCAGGAGACAATAGCTCTTATTTTCTTTTCTTTTAATTTAATTTAATTTATTGCGGGGAAGGCTGACCATGGGATGGACACTTCCGAATATGACTCAGACAAGACAAAACTTAGTACCAGGGGAGGCACCCCAGAGATGCGATGCTATCTCTTGTTGCCAGCGGGAACGCCACTTATGGGGAGGGGGAGGGAACGTGTGAAGGGGCCGTAGCCACTACTGAGCACGTGTGGAGGAAGGGGTCTGATTTGATGAACCAGAATGGGAACCAGGAGGAGACCAGCTGTCAGCGATGCGGTGGGAGATATCCAAACATCCACGCTTGAAAGTGGTCCACCAGATGAGACTGGAATCTGTGGACAGCTTCAGGGAGGGTGGGGATGGAGCCAACGATGGCATTTAAGACAATCGTGTGGATAGTCCACATGGCGATTGCAACCACCAGAGCATGGAGGGAGAATGGGAGGGGGGAGGCCATTGATGAAGCAAACATATCTCTTGACAGACTGAAGGGATGCGTTTGATCCTGGCCTAGCAGACATTGGACTTTGTGCCATATCACTTTAGAGGTAGGACACTTCTCCAGGCGGTGGAACAGCATTCCATACTGGCCACACATGACACAGGATGAGTGTAAAGTGTTAGAGCGCTCAGATGTATGATATACCCACCTCAGGCAGTGCCACACATGGGAGCAGACTTGAGGCTGCAACAGAGGATGGTGTGCACATTTCCAGATAGTCTTTTGGGTCTCAGTGGAATAAGGGATGTCCATCATGTCCAGGTAGTCCACCCTGGATAGGACTTGGGGTCAAATGGGGATCACGCCATCATGGATGGGTAGCCCCTGTACCTCTTGTGTGAACTGAGGAGATGGGCGGCCTCTTTGGGTTGTATGTCCACTAATATGAATTCTCCACTCTGCACTTTGCATGGAGAGTAGGATTCATTTGTAGTGAGTTTTAGATCCGTGAGGACCTGTGGCCAATGTGTGTGATGCAAGGTATTTCATTAGGGAGTGTGGGTTTGATGGATTGTTGAGGCCCAAGGCTTGGGAGAAGTTGGAGTGGGCTGCACGGGACCAGTGTTGGGATGGGAGTGTAGGAGCAGTGATGGCCGCAATCCAGGTCCCCAGGATCTTGGCAGCATGGGCTTTGAAGTCAAGCAGGCCCATGCCACCATGATGATGAGGGCCAAACATGACCTCTAGCCATACTGGTGGAGGGCGTCCTGACCAAAGCCATCCTTGTGGCAAAGCATACAGGGATTTGAAGAAGCTTGGGGAGAAGGGGATGGCGTGGGCTCTGAACCAGACTTTGGATAGGAGCATAGAGTTGGCAAGAACAACCCTGCCAGTGAGGGTAGTAGGGTGGGCTCTGAGAGAGGCGATTCGCTTTGTCACACTGTCCAGTATATGGCACTCCATTACTGCTGACGCATATCCACCTGCCTCCATCCACATGCCCAGATGGCATACTGGTCCTATGGTAGGATGTGGCACAAAGGGGAGCACCAGTGGAGCGGTGTTTGTTGAGTTAGTAAGTTGTGGACATGGGTGAGCAGATGGGCCAGGTTGGGAACTACTTGCTGGGGCTCAGCAGTTCTGAAACTGACCAAGGAGGATGATTTCAGTTTTGGAGGCGTTCAGTGCCGCGTTGCTTATCTGGGAATATTCCTGGATGAGGGCTTCAAGTGTGCATGCATCTTTGTTATTAGACACCCCCACCACACAACCATCTGCAAATGCCATCATCTTGACTGGGGTTTGGCCTGGCACATGGACCCCAGTGAGGTGGGCATTCACATTTCGCAGTAGTGGGTCAAGGCTGAAGTTGTATAAGAGTGGGCTGAGGGGGTCCCCTTGTCGCAGGCCCCTTTGAGGGTGGACTACTTCTGTTAGGAAGCTAGGGCCACGCACTGCCAATGTTGCAGATTCTGTGAGCAGCATTACCCAGTTGATGAAGCGATGGGTAAGCGGAATTGATGGAGGCAGGCCCTGAGGTATTCCCAGTTTACTCTATCATAGGCCTTTTGTTGGTCCAGGAATACAAGTGCCCCAGAGGCTGTGGACTGACACACATTAGCCACAGAGTGCACATTATCCCAAATCGACCTTCTGGGGATGACACTGAATTGTTCTGGGGAGATGGTGGCAGAAGCTACAGTCCCTAAATGGTTAGCCATGATTTTGGTTAAAATTTTGGTGTGTGTGTTTGTTAGAGAAATGGGGCACCAGTTGGCTAAGTCAAGCTTATCCTCTTTCTTGAAGAGTGTGACAGTAAAGGCCTCATGTCCTCCTGGTAGGAGGCACATTTCCAACAGGCTTTGGTTGAGTGAGGCTAGCAGCAGTGGGGATATATATTTAAAATATTTTTTGTAGAACTCATATGGAATGCCATCTGGGCCTGGGCATTTTTGGTTTGGCGCACCACAAATGGCTATCCATAATTCATTTGGAGTAATTAAATTTATTATTTCTGGGTATCAGAAAATGGTGCGGATATGAGCTCAGTCAAGAAAATCTGCCATTTCAGCCAGCTGAATTGGTTTGGCTCAGTATAACTCAGAGTAATATCTTTGTGTTTCTATTGCCACTTCAGCCGGTGTGTCCACAATGGAATTATCCGATCTTCACACCTGTGTGCAGGCCATGCTCTGGCGTGGTGCAAAATTTTTTTTAAAGAAGTATGCTGTGCACTTGTCACCTTTAGTGATGCGTGTGGCCCTGTATTGGACACAAACCTGATGTTTGTGTTGCCTTTCGAGTGCATTGAGGTGGGCGGCTGCCTCCACCTACTTCCAGCCTCATGCAGGGCTATATCCTGTGGCTGGAATGTTGGACTCCAAGTGGGCCAATTCTGCCAGCATGCGTGAGATAACTGCCAATGTGGCTCATGAGCGCCTGGAGGAGAGATGGTGATAGTGGCGGATGGTGTCTTCTTTGAAAGTTGCCCATGTGGAAATGAGGTCCACACAAAATGGTGCAACAAACGATTTTGCCAAAGTTGCCTCTTCCACCCACATGGAAAATCCTGGCGACGCAAGCTCAGGGGGGCAGATTTTGCACCAATGTAGGGCCTTTGCAACTGTGACGGGTAAGTGGTATGTTATTGAGACCAGTCGGTGGTTGGAGAATTCCATTTTCGTTGTTTTGAAGTGGGAGATGTGGGGTTGGAATTTTGCCAGCGTTAGAATAAGGTCAATGCAGGTCATGGACCTTAATTGGCCATTGTGGACGTGGGGACACATCATGTTTTTGAGCAGTGGGGCATGATGCGGCAGCGCATCCATTAACCCAAGGGTGGCTTTTAGAATGCGTAGTTCTATGTGACCCTGTGGGGCGTGGGGTGATGGCAGCCACCAGTCCATTGGTGAGGTTAGCCAACAGTTCATGTCGCCAACTAGGAAAGAATCGGGGGGTAACGGGAGGAATTTACTGACAAGAAAAATTCCTGACACTCATGTGCACCATTTGGGGCATAAATATTGACTATTGTGTGTGCAACGTCAGCTCATGAGAAGGTGACAATGAGCACTCAGCCATTTAGGAATGTTTCTGAGGATATGAATTTGAAAAAATTGTTTTTCTGAATTAGCACCCCACAGTGCTTTGACCAAAAGGATAGGGATGGTAGGAGCATTGTTTTCAAGCTTCCTCAGAACCTCATGGACAGTGGGACTCCTGGATGGCCAGGATATCCACAGGTAAATTGTTTTGTAAAAAACTCAGTTTCCTAGCCTGGGATGGGGAGGCCTTGAGTCCAGCAATATTCAGTGTCCCTAGAGTGAAGGTTTCCCCCATTGCACCTTAGGTGCGAGGGGGTGGGCCCCCAGGCCCACCAGCCTCTTCCAGGTTCCCACGGGCTTTCACAGCAGTGTGGGTGTTAGCAGCAACGCTATTGAGGTTTTTGTTAATTTTTGTGGAAAGAGTTGCATTGGCTTTGGCCTTTGCTTTTTGTTTTCCCGATGTTGGACGAATTTTTTGTGGTGCGGATAAGTTCAGTGCACCGTCGAGCAGGGCAAAATTTTTTTTTTGGTTGGGATAGGTCCCAAGTCAGTTTTGACCGGAGCTTGGGTGCAGCAATTGGGTGAGATTGAATCTTCCATCGGATCCTTGGATTGAGTGGCCCACTCAGCATGGGCCTCCCAATCTGATTGGGTGATGGATTCCTGAGTTGCTTCCACCACGAAGGTCTCCATGTCAAACTGGCGTTGTGAGTGTGGGATGGTGGTGGTGGCCTTGGCTGCTTCCTTGGCTGCGGCCCTATGGGCCTGCTTGGCCTTCTTCCACTCCTGCGGGGAGATGGGCTTTACCAATAGGTAGCAGCCTTATGCTCCCCACGGGAAAGCCTCCTTGGTGCTTGCAGTTGGTTTGTAGTGCGCCTCTCCGCTGGCCATAGCCGCCGAGGGGTGCTCTTGGAATGTGACACCCTCCTTGATGGGGCATGCATGTGCCTTATAGCCGAATGCATCACAGTGGGTGCAAATGGGGGGTGCGCTGTCCACGGTTACCTGGAATGGGTGGGTGGTATGCCCTGTGATATCAATAAAGGTGGAGTGTGGGATCTGGGTTAGGTCCTTTGCGATCTCCTCAGTTAGGGTCAGAACTGCGATTGCTTTGCCAGTGCACAGGTGTGGCATCAGCATAAAACATTGCATTTCAAAAGATTGTATTTTGCCATATATGGCGAGACCATCTTTCAGGT
Organism: Massospora cicadina; assembly: GCA_022478985.1. Taxonomy (NCBI): domain Eukaryota; kingdom Fungi; phylum Entomophthoromycota; class Entomophthoromycetes; order Entomophthorales; family Entomophthoraceae; genus Massospora; species Massospora cicadina. The sequence goes on along the minus strand of JAKSZP010018830.1, from coordinate 55,601 downwards.
GTTGCTCCAAGATGTCACGTTTTACCATAGTAGGCAAAAAGTCAAACATGAGGAAAATTTGGTTTGATTTTGTCCATCTGGTACATTTGGTTTTGATGACCTGTTGCCCTTTGGGGAGGTTGACCACTATGCGCACCGCTGCAGCCTCATCTGCTGCTATTTTGCTTTCAAAACCTAGGTCCAGCCAACCGTGCAACATGGAGTGAGGTGCAACGTACACCGCGGTCGGAAAATTTTTGTGTACATTTTCACGAAATTTTTCCCATAAGGCTATTTTTTGGATGTCCAGATACATACGGACTCCAAATTCCACCGACAAAAGTGGCTGGGAGTGTGGCGTGTTGATGTACTGGTTTCATTGCACTTGCCACATGAGTATCTCCGGGGAAATTGTGACTGCCAGTTTTTTTAGATTTTTTTCTATTCCACCAGATTCTCCGGGGCGTTTTTGAACGTTAGAGGCCGCGGGCCTTCCACCTGCTCCTCTTGCCTTGCTTGCCCAACTTCTCCCAGACATGGGCGCAGACTAATCCCCTCTATGAGATTATCAAACTAGATTTAGTCTTGAATTGAATGGGTTGCAAAAGTGTTTGCAACGAGAAAGAAAAGTTTTAGCTCTGATTTTCTTAGAATTGGGTGAAATCTCATTTCATAAAGGCTGAATAATGTTAGGCAGATTGAAAACGTCAAACAGAAATTTATAGAGGGTATGTCATGGATGATCTTAAAAAACTTGGAAGGAGGGACAGGTGGCAAAATGGTGAGTTTGAATATTCAGTCATGCCCAGTTGGTAGTATCCAGGGGGAAATCAGCAGTAGAAAGTACTTCATCTCCCCCTAGGACATTGAGGGAGTTGGAAGCTGGAGGCATTAGGTAGGCATTCTTATTATACTACATGAATACTGGTGAAGTCTATGGCAGTTCAGAGGGGTGATGCAGCCCATTGTTGGTTTCTTGATCTCACTTAAGTTTTCATAAACTATAGATAGTTGATAGGGATATCAAGTATGTTAAGATTAAAATATAACTGGACTATAAGCTCCAAATAGCTATGGCAGATTGTCTAAAATCCTAAAACACAATTTAATAATGTACAAATATTTAAGCGCTTTGAAATAAGGTGATACTGAGCCCAGAAAGGATAGTTATTGGAACGCCTCCAAACAAGGAGATAAGGCAATGTCAATTCAGAATGAATACTTAGTAGATTGCCTCAAACTAAGGTGATAGTGAACATAAGGATTATAGACCCTTCCAGGACCCCTGTCAGTCAATTACAAGTCTGATGTATCAGAAAAAAAGGGTTCAGAGGTAAATGATAAAAAAACAGCAAAAAGACTCTGGTTGATTCTCAGTCAAACCCCTCAAATTAGGGTAACACTTTTATCAATAAAAGTTGGGTAAATAATCCTAGTTTAGACTGTCAGATTGCGCTGACCATGTGGCAGAATCAAGGGAGCCATTTAAAAGTCTCTTCCCATCTTACAACAAATTTGGTTCAAATTTACACTATGGAGACTGAAACCTTTTATAGAGTCTGGGGGATCCTCACAGTGTGCAATTATTTTTCCATCAAATGATTGGGTAAAATATTTTAAAACTCTACCTCACAGATCTAAACTACCTGTAATTGCCCTCCATTGGCCAGATTCTGAAGTAAGGCGATTTTCAAACGATCTCATAGGTCCACATCCCATATTATCTAATTTTAGAATCTACTAAGCAATCCAAACTTTGAGCCCCAACACTTTAAATACTAAGTAACAACTTATTAAGAGAGTTCATTTCTTATCCTCCGCAATAACTAATAAAGCTATTTTAAAAACCAAAACTTTATGTTATTCTATTATTATTATTAATTTTATTTTGTAAGTGGTCTACCAGCTCCCCTGAATATATTCAATTCAGTAGTAGAGAGTGAACCTTCTCCTGCAAAATTAATGTGGAAATACAGGGCAGAAAAGCACATGCAAGCATCAAAATCCCCTGGATCCCACAAGTAGTGCTCACTACAGGAAATCCTGTACACCACAAACCTTTGTCAAAAATGGAGGTGGCTGGGGTAAGCCACCCTTATAACTTCCCAAAGCTTCTGAACCCAGGTTAGCCACTGTGTAACAATAGCTTGTCAATTCTCTATCTTGACTCAAAAAGCTCAAAAAGCACCCTTTTCATGGGGCCCCTTTAGTGATTCAAAAACCCCTTTGAGAGAATAGTTTATCCTAGGTGAGGGTAGCATCGCCTTGTTCCTCTATGTTTATGAATCTGTTATAGAAGTAGCCCCTGATGATCAGAAAATTAAGTACCTCCTCCATTGCTTGAGTTGCCTGGCCCAAGAGGTAATGGTTCCAAATATGGCCACACTTAGCACTTGGGTGGAGGTGAAGGAAGCTCTTATTGAAGAATTTGATTCAACCCAAAGTTTATGTTGGATGAAACATGCCTTCATGTGCCTTAGCATGCAGATTGATTTGATATCCTCTTTTGTTGAACGGTTCTATAAGGAAGCTCATCCACTATTACTTGTGAAAATGCAACCTCTTGATGATGCTCTTGCAGCCATTCTAGCTGGTTTAGCCTCTCACCCTCCTATAGCCCAGCATATTATTTTCATTAAATGTCACCTCCAGACTATCTGTGATATTAAGGAGGCACTGCTGGAAGTTGCAGATACTTATAATGCTGAAGCTACTTCAGGTGTTAGGTTATACCTCCAGGTTCTGACCATTGAGGATCATTCAACTGTAGCCCTGTCAAAGGAGGCTATGATGATCCCTATGGGCCCCTATGCTGGTTACTACTCTGAGCCCAGCATTTGCGGTGCAGCTCAAACCTGATCATCCTTCACTCAGCCAACCTGAGGTTCTTAAGCTAGCAAGTCAGAGCGCATCATTTTCAATAGGGCAGCGTTCTCTGCACCCATCTTGACACCAAGATCATCTTTTGTCAACCAATGAGCCCTTCCAATTAGCTTATAAGCCTAAACCCCTTTCTTGTGGCCATTTGCCCCCACTAACAATGAGTTAAATGCTCAGGTCACCAAAGCTAAACCGCTTGTTTCACAAAATACCACAGTAGCTGATCAACCCAAAGCTAGCGTAGTTAAAGCATCTACCTCCACGACGTTATCTCCTCAGACCCCACAACTGAAGGGCTCTTATCTTCCAGTGTCCCTAAAAGTTGGTGCAGCTATGAAAATCCTTTCAAAAATCAAAAGGGTAGATGAGCGCCAAAAAGCTTATCCTGTGAGTAGAATAAGCCTGTTTCTCAGCCCCCTCTTAGCAACTTGTTGAGGTGCATTGACAATCTCTCTGATGATAAGTCTGAAGAGATTGGTGGAGATGTGGGCTATTATGCCTTGGGAGCCCCAATGAAAGTGCAGATTCTGGATAGGTTGAGGCCTGAAAGAATTAATATAGCAATGATATCATGACAAACCTATCTCCAACAGTTGTTGCAGTTTTCAGAGGTTATTGATACCAATAGTGACGCTGACCAGCTTATTGGTAAAGTTATCCAATCTACCCAGCAGGTTTATACCCTCCAATATTAAAGATAAATAATCTGGTGGCTCAACGCCTTGCCTCTTCTCTCCATTTGAGGGAGGTTCTCACCCTCCCCTACTTTTGGTAGCACAATAACTAAGGTAAAAGTTGTCATAAATAAGGTGTGAGTTCTAGCCGTCCTTGATATAGGTGCTCCAGTGAACGTAAACTCTTCAAAGCTCATCAATAAAATTAAGTTAGCACCTGACTTGGACTATTTCAATGAGTTTGGAACTTCAGGGACCAACATGTGAGCTATTGGAGCCAACTCTTCTTTACCCATAAAAATTGGGAAACTCCTATTGTCTGCCTCTGCTGTGGCATTGAAAATAATACATATAACTTGCTCATTAGCACACAATTTATAATTGAGTATGATGGAATAATCACCATAAAACAGGGATTTCTCTCTTCTAAATTACAAAGTTCCCAAGTCTTTACAAACAATGAGTCTAAGAAGAAAGAATACACATGCATAGTTGAGTACCCTGCTTCCGCCCTTACCCTTACCTATAACACGCCAGGCAGAAACACAAAGAAGCTTCCTGACTCCGTGGATGCTTCAGAGGGCCTTCCATTTTATGCATCAGAGGAGGTAGTAGTAAAAGCGGGTGAACAAAAGGTGATAGACACCAAGATTACTATGCAAATCCCACGCAACTGCCTCCTGCACTTAACAAGTATTGATGGGATAAGTCCTTTGGAACCTTGGGTGTTGCTGGGCATCCTAGATCCTGCCTACTAGTGACCCATCAATCTCCTGCTGAAGAATCTACTAACAAGGACATGGTCATAAAAAAGCAACATAAGGTTGGAAAAACTATGCTGATTTTAATTTGAAGACATCTGACAAGTCCACTATATTGGGTCTATGTTAGATATGGGACTTCTTACAGATCAATTGATATGCGCTCTGCCCCACATTCAAATTTCTGAGGATCTAACCCCCACTGAGCTTAATAAAGTCCATTCTTTACTGGAGTCTTATATCAACATCTTCTCCAAATCTGATACTGATTATGGACATATGAAGGGTTAAACTCATACCATTGATGTTGGTGATGCTTAGCCTATTTGATCCAAGCCTTATCAGAAATCTAAGGTTGAGGAGCTCTAAATGAGGACGGAGCTGAAACAGTTTCTGGAGGTGGGGCTGCTGGTGCCTTCTTAAAGCCCTTGGATGTCCCCTCTTCTACTGATAAAGAAGAAAAATGGAGGTCATTGGGTAGTTATGGACTACTGAAAATTGAACAACCTCACAAAGAAGGATGGTTATCCTATCCCCCATATTGACAATGCCCTAGTCCAACTCTCCAGCTTTAACTATTTTTACGCCATGGAATTGGCTAGCAGATATTGGTAAATGGACTTTTCTCCCCAAGATCAGGAGAAATGCGCTCTTTACTGCAGTGAGGGTCTCTTTCAGCCTACCCAGCTACCACAAGGGTTGTGCAATGCGCCCACCACTTTCCAGCAAACAATGGATTATACCTTTCAGGATCTAAAATTAAGCTGCATCATAGTCTATCTTGATGATAGCATGGTGTTTTACAAGACCTTTAATGATCATCTTACACACTTAAAAAAGTGTTCCAACGCATGCGGGCTTCTAACATTAAATTGAAACCATCTAAACGTACGTTCTTCCAGAAAAAGCTGGATTTCCTTGGACACACCATCTCACAAGATGGGTTTCATCTATTGCAAGATAAGGTCACAGCTATATCCAAAATGCCTGCTCCCAAAACCATGCATGATATCCAGGTATTCTTGGGTATGATGGAGCATTACCATAAATTTATCCCTAAGTTCTCCCAGCTTAGTGAGCCCCTTGTCCATCTATTGGCTAAGAAAACTCCATTTCATTGGGGTGCAGAACAAAAAACCGCTTTTGAGACCCTGAAGGAGTTATTGCAACAACAGCCAATCCTCCGCCACCCTGACTATGGCAAGCCCTTTATGCTGTTCATGGATGCCTTTAATTATGCCGTTGAAGTTACCTTGGCTCAATTGGATGAGAATGGGGTTGATCACCATGTGTCCTACTTCAGCAAAATGCTTTCTAAGGCAGAACACAACTATAGCGTCACTGAGAAGGAGTGTCTTGCTGTCCTGCTTGCTGTAAAACATTACCGCTCCTTATTATATTGGACTTCTTTTAAAGTGGTTACTGACCATTCATCCTCAAAGTGGTTGCAGAATATGAAGGACCACACAGGATGGTTGGCTCACTGGGCGTTGAAGCTCCAGCATTATGACATGGAAATTGAGCATCGGGCAGGAACATGCCACATGAACGTAGATGGGTTAATGCAGTTGCCCATTCTTCACTTAGATAATAGTGAATCTGAGAGGCTACATGACCTCCTGATGACTCCTTATGCATGGGGGATGAGGATAAGTCTTTTCAAAAATGCTAACCTAGATTTCACGCAATACTAAAGTGAAAAGTTGTACAAGAAAATAGAGGTGAACTGGCTGCCCTATCTTCAGCCATCAAAGCGAGTACCTGTCATTTTGGAGTCTCATTCTATTTTAGGGCATAGTGGAGTATAAAAGACATATAATTGGGTTAAGGAACGCTATTACTGGGAGGGCATCATGGAGACTATAAATGAGGTCCTGGATGCCTGTCTAACCTGCAAAAAGCAATCCAGATTCAAAACTGGTATCAATACCAACCCACTACGTCTCAACAACCCTTCCGTACAATAAGCCTAGATGTGGTTGGTCCTCTACTCCAGACTACTAGGGGAAATCAATATATTTTGGTTGGCATAGACCATTTTACTAAATGGGTTAAAGCTGTGGCCCTTCCTGCTCAAACTGCCAAGGCCAAGGCCACTTTCCTCCATCAGTATATTTTTGCTCAACATGGTTGCCCCCAGGTTCTTCTCTGTGATAATAGGAAAAACTTTATTTCCAGAGCGGTGAAGATCCTCACTACCTCCATGAGAACACAACGATTTTCTCAGCCCCCTATAACCCATCCACTAATGGTACCGTTGAAAGAGAAAATGAAACCCTGGTCTTTATATTATGAAAAATGGCCACTTCAGACTCCCTTCACTGGGATCTGTACTTGCCAAGTGCCCTCATGGCCTACCATATTAGTTACCACTGAACCCTCAAAATGTCTTCATTCTGGGTGTTGTACAGCTGAGAACCTGGGATGCTTGATTTAATAGCCAAAGATGTTTTCTCAAAAAGGATTGGTCCTGATTAAGCCATGAAGAAGTTGGAGAAGAACATCCAGTTACAGTCTGAGGTGATGACCAATTTAGTGAAAACTGTCACTAAAGAGGGCCAAGCGGCCAATGAGCTCTGGCCACCACTCTCTTCCTTCCAAGTTGCAGACTTGGTACTCTACAACAACAACAACTAAATCATGCCTAGAAAGGAAAAGCTTGGGTCCATATGGGAAGGGCCCTTTGTTATCACCTATAAGCGAGAGGATGAGTACTCCATAAAATCACTTGCTTCTGGGGTTACAATCAACCAAGTGCATAGACAGTTCTTGCGACCTTATTCCCCCCTACCAACCTTGAAGGGGGTAATGTCGGAAAATCAAAACTCTGATGTAAAAAAAGAGTGGTTCAAAGGTGAATGATGAAAAAAATCAGCAAAAGACCCTGGTTAATTCTCAGTAGAACCCCTCAAATTGGGGTAACACTTTTATTAATAAAATTTAGGCAATTAACTAGTTTAGACAGTCAGATTTTGCAGACCATGTGGCGGAATCAAGGGAGCCATTTAGAAGTCCCTTCCCATCTTACATTGAATTCAGTTAAACTTACACTGTGGAGACCAGAACCTTTTATAGAGTCTGGGGGATCCTCACAGTGTGCAAATATTTTTCCATCAAATGATTGGGTAAAATATTTTAAAACCCTACCTCATGGATCTAAACTACCTGTCATAGCCCTCCATTGGCCAGATTCTGAAGTAAGGTGAGTTTCAAATGATCTTATAGGTCCACATCCCATATTATCTAATTCTAGAATCTACTAAGCAATCCAAACTTTGAGCCCCAACACTTTAAATACTAAGTAACAACTTATTAAGAGGGTTCATTTCTTACCCCCCGCAATAACTAATAAAGCTATTTTAAAACTAAAACTTTAAGTAATTCTATTATTATTATTAATTTTATTTGTAAGTGGTCTACCAGCTCCCCTAAAGATATTCATTCCAGTAATAGAGAGTGAACCTTCTCTTGCAAAATTAATGTGAAAATACAAGGCAAAAAAGCACCTTTAAGCATCAAAATCCCCTAAATCCCACAACCTCACAGTTAAAAGAATGAATTAATGAGGATATGGTGGTAAAGAATAGCCTAAACAAAGGGATCATTATTAATCAAAGTTGCTGATATATAAGGAAGATGAGAAGATTGAAGGAGTAGGATTGTTAGTAGGAAGAAGAGAATGGAGCAAAAAGGATCTACTAATAATATTAATCTAAATAAAGTGGTGTGGTCAGAGCTAATTTCTCCAATTTTATTAAAGTCTTAGATTTTGTCTTGAGGACTGGCAATCCCCATATTGTCCACCCAATGCTCAGTGGGAACTGGCCCTGTGCAACCCTTATGGCATATCTCAATAATATCACCAAAATTTATAACAAGGTAATTAGTTTGGCATCACCAACTTCAATGAGGTAATTCCCCAGTTCATTAAATTGGCAGCGTCTTCATTCTGTTTAAGCACATCCTCATAACCTTGGGCTAATTGGGGTAAATCCTCATTATTAAGATCCTGTAAATGCTCAGAATCTTAGATTTTCTGGAAAATTTTTAGTATATAGATAAGAATTAAGAAAGACAATTGAAACTAATTTTCTTTTAAGTTGAAATGAGGGTTGTGAGATTTCTGTCTCAAAAAAATCTTTGTGGAAACTTTGGGTGTAGCAATATAGGATTTGGCATTCAGTAGATCATTGATTTAGTTGTATTCAAAAATTTGGGGGCAACCATTTAGGGTTTGGATGCTTTTGAGGTTTCTGCACTCAGTAACTCATCAAAAAACTTCATTGGAGCGTTGGGGTATTGACTTGCGCTTCTAGGGATTCTTCACTAAGGGAATCATCAAAATCTTTATTGGGGCTTTGGGGGTAGTGATAATTTCTTCTTCAAATTGTGGTTCTTTAATGGCATCTTCTTCCAAGATAATGAAGGCTGACTGGTAAACTGGTGTAGGTTCCAGGGCATCATTTCTGTCAGGATCACAAATTTGTTGTGATGGCTCAGGAATCCTGTATTGATTATGACTGAAGGCTTAGGTGACACCTCAGATGTCAAGTTTATTGGGCGGCACAGTTGGCATTGGTATGCTTGAGGAATATGGAATTCAGTCCATAATGTCAAAGATGGAATATAAGGGATAAATACTGACATAAATCAAACAGAAAAAAATACATGCAGAAAATTTTTGATAGTTTATTGAAAGTTGAGACCAGGCTTATATACCTGATCAATTGGAAATATGCAAAGAGAAAAGGTTTTGAAGAGTCTCAAAGGGAAATCAACCAAAACTGAATAATTAGTGTAGGGGATAGGACTTGGGAGGGGATATCCACCGATGGATTGGCAATCTCAGAGGTAATGTGACATGATGTGGGGTGGTTCCTGCTACTTCTGAATCTTTTAATTTTTTTATAGTTAAAAAATATAGGTTTTGATAAGCAGTTAGTAGTTTTTAGAAGATTTATAAAGTTCAACATTTGGCTTTAGCAGAGTGGTGGTTGATAGTTTTAGGTTAATTCAATGGAATCAATGGTTTTAGGTAAATGATTGATAGTTTAGTTAATTAAATAGGTTTAATTAGTTTTTAATGAGTGGTTGGTGGTTTTATATTGATTCAATAGGATTTTATTTCTTCTTAAGTTTATCAATGGACATCTACTAATATAAAACCAATTGATAAGGAGCATCTGTAAATTTTAACCCACAAGTTAATTTAGTAAATTAGCTATCAATGTCAGGGTTTGAGATGAAAAACAAATTTAAATAATCTACTTTTGAATTGAGCCTTAGCAAATAAGCCCTTGAGCCCATGCAACAGAGCCTTATCTCGATGGCACCAAACCCAAATAAACTCAGGAATCTGAATGCATTCAAGAATTAATGGAGGTGACTTCAGAAATCTTGTCCTCACTTCCTAAATTGCAAGAGGCGCGGCGTCCACCGCTCTGGTCATGGGAGCAATAAAGTACAATGAGGGTGCCACCCAGGTAATCAATCCAGAAGGCCATTTAAGATCCTGAGTGGATGGGGCCACAAATATCCCTAAGGTATCATGTCTTTATGTACCCTATAGGTATTGACACATTATAATCGTATAAAGTAGTCTGTATTCAGTCTATATTTACGTTTTTTGACCGCTCCATAGATTTACAGCTTTGAGCCCACCTTTGAACCTCACAAACAGTCTAGAGAACTGTTATTTCAATAAAGCGTGATGCTCACTACAGGTGGCCCTAAGCTGTCTAAAGTGAAAACTTCTATCACAAACCATGGAAAATACCTGCAGTCAAGAAAGCCCACCTTCTGAACAGTTGAGAAGCGGTACTCAATGTATCAGTACTTCACAATATGAAATGCTAACTATGTAACCTGATAGTATGGAGTTTCAAGCTGCGTTACAGTTCACCCTGCCTTTAGTCAATGGCAATCAATACCAACTCCAGTACAGATTTTTGGCAAAATTATTCAACAGCTAATTAATGGTATATATTTGGTGGGACGCTGCTCAAGATGGTCTCACACAACATCAGTACCGTCTACTATGAGGGACCTCTACAATTCAGCCCAACTACCAGCAGGCTAACTGACTTTAGGGACTGAATGTTAACTTTAGAACTTTATTCATCCCACCATTTAACACCTCCTGCAGCTAGTTGGTTTGCATCATCATGAGGTTTCCCAACAACTAAAGCTTACCCAGGCTCTATATTCACATGTTGTTGCCTTTTACAACGCGGCCTCATCCTTCATCCATGACAACAATGAGGCCATTATCAATAACCAACGGTTAATTAGCAAGTCCCAAACCCAAATTTCAGTGTTGGATAACGGAATATTTGACTACTTTGAGTATCAGCTTCACCAAAATATTTAACTTCTTGAGGCTGTCTGAGGCCAACGCCTACACCAGGTTGAAGATCTGGTATGGACTCTCCAACAACACTATCAGAAACTGACGTCCCATGCCCTTACTCCTGGGAATAAAGGGCCTGAGGGGCCCAAAGGGCCAGAGGGTCCTGAAGAGCATGAAGGGCCCATAGGACCTAAAGGTACTCGTTGGCCTCAAGAGCCCCCTGGCCCCTCAGTGCACACATCAGGTGACCCTGAAGAACCTTAAAAAAGGATGTCCTGTCAGCACTGGACGCCCTACAACACCAGATACAAAGTGTAGCTCAAGGATGTAAACTTTGAGTTGATGGAGTCTCCTTTACTCATGCATTTCAATTAAGGCACTTTTGGATGAGATGAAAAATCTCACTGCCTTCACCTGACTTACCAATAGTCACTTCACTAGCTCAAACAAACCTACCATGGGTTCAAGACCACTTAAATAGCTTTGATAGTCAGCTTCTTCTACAAAAAGCTGAATTTTAAGTGCTAAAAGAGCAGGTTGCCCATAAGGCTTCCATCTATTCTTTCAACCATAACTGGGATGACATTAAAGTGGACCTTGAGGGTTGAGATGAAGATTGGATCAACAGGCCCATCGCAACTATGCAGAAATTATGGTTTTCAAGCCTGCACCAATCCTGGGTGTTAATATCCTCTCCACTCCTCTTGTAACTAATTTTAAACCTAGTTTCAAAGAAAGGTTCACCCCCAGTCAAGAAAAGTATTGCCTCCTTCTTGTATGCCTATGAGAGATCCATGGAGGAATCCACCAACTAGCAGAAGATAAAACACATCCATTCATGCCTTAACAGCATGGCCCAGGAAATCATGACTCCCCACCTGAAAGAATGATGCACCTTGGAGCAGGTTTGAATGGCCTTAATCCAGGAATTTTGCAGTAATCAGACCTTGGCCAAACAAAAACAGGACTTCATGGGTATCCGTCTAAACAAAGGAGTGAGTCCTGTGGAGTTCACCAGCCGCTTTTATGTCCAAGTGCAACCCTTAGTTAATATGAATGTATCACCTTGAGCGATGCCATTACTGCTGTGATCTCTGCGTTAGGCTCTTATACTGAGGTCCAAATGCATATGATTGGTCAAAAGAACAGGTTTACATGCATTCAAGAAATTAAGGAAGCGCTTAACAAGATCCTTGCAACAACTTTGCTTCCCAAAGCCACCTCTTCATCTCCCTCTAATCACCCTTGGGTCCATGTCATCAAAAACCAGAAGAGTTCTTAACCCCAATGCACCTATTGCAATGGTTTCCAACACAGCACTAAGACATGCTGGAAGTGACTTGCAGAGGATGCGGGAAAAGGGCTATCAGCATGAATGACGATGCACTCCATTCTGAAATCCCTATTAAGCCTCAAGAATCCTTATTGACCTCTAACAAACCTAGGGATGCCATATCTGAAGAAAAGGTTTTGGTACCTATCAATAATAAAGAAATTAATACTGCTTACACTTCTTATGATGAATCACCCATATTTCTCACACTACCTCCATAGTTTAGAAGCTTGATCGCCCAAATTGCTGTTTGAGTCCATAAGATCCCAGTTCTTATCATAGTTGATAGCAGCTCCCTTGTAATGTTATTTCATCCAGATTGATGAAATGTATTAAGATTTCCCCAGGCTTGCCGCACTATATGGAGTATGACATCATAGGACAGCAATGTACACGATCCATAGGAGCCTATAATTCTCTATTAATTCGATTTATGAAGCTTCCATTAACCACCCCTGACATAGCGCTGGACAACCCAAGTTACAAAATTCTTCTTGGGACTCAATTCCTTCAAGACTACTCATCAGTGGTACACTATGATGATGGATTACTATACCTACTGGGACACCGGGATCCTTTAGTTTTTACACCTACCATAACTCTAAAATGGAGGTCAAGACCTGAGCTTGCCTGTTATAGAGTGAGAGCTGGATTTATTGGATCAAGTATCATGTCAGAGGCTCTGAGTCTGGTTGCCCCACCTGATGTTGATGTTGTGAAGGCATGATGATCTACCTACCCAGGACGGCCTTTGTAACTCTGAAGTCCCAAGTTATTGTCTGTACCTGGGTTCATGTCAACATTCCCTCTGGATATTTGCTGGAAGTTTGTGGCCAAGATAACCCATCAGCCAAAGAGGTCCTAACTTGTACAGGGATTTTTGATCCCACTTATTATGTATATATATCAGCGTTGTTGGCTAATATTACTGACAAGCCTAGGGTTGTAGGCCCAAATAATCACACTGCATATGTCCACCTTCTACCGGTGGAAGCTGTCAATGATGTCCATAGTTTTAGGAACCTAATGGATTTTGGGTTAGAGACTTCCCCTTCAGTGGCTCTGGTCAACACCAACGTCATAAAGGAACTCACTGAGGAACAACAATGAGAAGAACAGAAACTATTGGAGGAGTATTCTGACCTCTTCTCACTCTCTACTTATGATTTTAGCAAAATGAGTGGGGTGTTACATCATGTAGAAACTGGGGATGCCCCCCTTTTGGTCCCAACCTTACCAAAAGAGTAAGGTGAAGAGAAACAAGAGGCGGTAAAACTCAAGCAACTTCTTGAAGCTGGGCCACTGGTGCTGTCACGTAGTCCATGGGCCAATCCTCTCCTACTGGTACAGAAGAAGGATGGCATTCATCAGGTGATGATGGATTATAGCAGGCTCAATTCCATTATCAAGAAGGACAGCTACCCCCTGCCCCAGATTAACAACTCTCTCCAGTTGCTCACTGGGTCACGATACTTTTCTGCAATGGACTTGGCAAGTGGGTATTGGCAACTAGAGCTTGCCCCCAAAGACTGAACAAAGTGACACTTATTGCCAATAAAGGGCTGTTCAAACCTATGAAGATGCCTCAGGGGCTTTGTAACGTGCCTGCCACTTTCCAACGTGCCATGGACGGGATCCTTGGAGACCTGAAGTTATCATGTGCCCTCATGTGCCTGGACGACATCACTGTCTTCTCAAAAACTTTCAATAATCATGTGGAGCACTTTTTAGGAAGTTTTCAATCGGCTTAAAAAGTCTAAAATAAATATCAAACCTTTGAATTGCCTTTTCTTCCAGTTCAAAATGGAGTTTCTCAGACATAAGGTAACAAAAGATGGCATGCAGATCATACTGGATAAAGTCAACGCAATTTGGGAAGATGTCACACCCCCAGAGCCTCAGGGATATCCAAGTATTCCTTGCATGATAGGTTATTATCATCAGTTTATCCCTTGGTTTGCTGAACTAGCCAAGCCTATGTTCTACCTTCTACAGAAGAACGTGCCTTTCAAGTGGCGTCCTGAGCAAGAACATGCCTTTGTACATTGCGAACTGCTCCTTGTACTAAACCCATTTTAGTCCATCCACAATTCAATCAACCTTTCATGTTATTTATAGAAGCCAGAGATTTTGCCATTGGGCCATCCTAGCACAGCATGACAAAAACCAGGTTAACCGCCCAGTGGCTTACTTCAGTAAAACTCTGAGAAAGGCCAAGCGAGATAATAGTGTTACTGAACGCAAATGCCTGGCTTTTTTACTAGTGATCAAGCATTTTTGCCCCTATTTTTATGGCACCCATTTTATCATTGTCACTGACCATTCCTCTCTCTGATGGCTCCAACAGATGAAGGACCCCGATGGATGTCTATCCAGATGGGCCTTGAGACTACAGAGCTATGACTTTATTGTTGTCCATCGTGCAGGGGCGTTTAACCAGAATGCTGATGGTCTCTCTAAAATGAAAGTATTGGCTGCTTTGACCCCTGAGGTAGACTGATTATATTATTCAATTGGCCTCCCGGAAGCTGGGAAGTGGATACCCCTGATATCAAAACTGAGCTCCATAAGATGACTTGTGACACTCAGGTCAGAGTGGGCTGCTATATAAAAGGGTTAATAATAAATGGCTTTCTTACACTTGTTCTTCTTACTGAACTTATCTTATCCTGGATAGTCATGCAACTGTGGGGCATGGCGCGTTGAAAAAGATGCATAAGTGGCTGAGGAAACGATGATACTGGGACCAAGTGGTGGAAACTATCTAAGAGGTCCTAGATGCTTGTATGACTTGTAATTCCCAAGATTGGGCCAATCCTTAGTATCAAAATTCAATTGTAGCTCCAACGGAACCTTTAAATATCATCAGTATTGATGTGGCAGGCCCTCTTTCCACTGGGTTGCATAGCCACAAGTATATTCTCCTATCCGTGGACCATCTAACCAAGTGAGTTGAAGCAAATTTGGTCCCAGATGCCATCGCCAAAGCCACAGATCTTTTTTTTTGTTTGATCCATTTTTACCCATCATGGGTGCCCTAAACCTTACTTTTGGACAGCGTGTTGAACTTCACCTCACAGATAGTACAATAACTCAACTCATTATTTTGCACTAACCAGAGTATCACCGCCCCTTGCCATTCATCAACTAATGGGGCAATAGAACGTGCTAATGGAACTATTATCTCCATTTCATGTAAGATGGCCACCTCTAATCCTGATCGCTGGAACCATTACTACCCAGCGCTTTGTTTGCCTATAGGATAAGCTACTACTGAGTCATCAAGATGTCCCCATTTGAAGCCCTGTATGGGCTTGCTCCCCGGATACCAAGTAGCATTCAGCCATTGTTTGAGACCTCCAAACCTGAGAACTCCAATTAACTATGAGGGCCTTAGATGATGAAAATTTCTGGCTTTAAGCCCTAGCCATGCAAGGCATTGTCACCACTACAGGAAAAGAGACATCCCAATTTAATCTCAACTGACCCTCCTTACCAACTTTACAATTAGGTAACCTTGTTCTCTTCTATCACCATCAACCTGGAGGTCAACAGAATAAGATTGACGTTTTTTGGTCCAAACTTTATAAGGTTATTCATAAAGTGAAGATAGAATACTCCATTGCCAACGTCACCAGGGGACTGTGGTTAATAGGGTGTATGGCCGGTTCCTTCAGCCCTATTTACTCTATGACAGGATCTTGAGGGGGGCGTTGTCAGGATTTAAGACAAAAATATATCAAAATCCCTACTTCTAAATCAAGCCGTGGTAAATTGACTCTCACCCGCTCAAATGGAGCCTTATCTCAATGGCATAAGCCCATATTCAATCAAGAATCCGCATGCATCTGAAAATCTATGAAGGCGACTTAAAAATTTCATCCCTTCTTCCTGAATTGCAAGAGGTGTGGTGTCCACTGCTACAGTTATGGGGTGACAAAGTACAATGAGGGTGCCACCCAAGTGGTCAATCTAGAAGGCCATGATAGATCCTGAGCAGATAGGGTCATAAAAATCCCTGAGGCACCGTATACCTATGCACCCTAAAAATATTAACACATTTTGATCTAATAAAGTAGTCTGTATTCAGTCCATCTTTATGTTTTTTGACCTTTCCACATAATTACAGCTTAGCCTACCAATAAGCCTTGGTGACAGTCTAGAGAACTGTTACGCCAATAAAACATCACAAGGCTCTAAATTTTTATACAAAAATCATTGTTTATATAAAAAATATGAGATACACTATCTCATGAACAATTGAATCTAAAATCACTAAACTTGGCACAAATGCTTTAGAAAATTTTGTGTATGGCCATAACCATTTTTCAAAAAACTTTATAATGATTATAATCAAAGTTATTTGTGATATTGAAAAAGTATAAGGTTCTAATAGTAATATTATATCGCTTTAGTTAAGCTTTTTGTAATATTGTTTAATTTTTATAGGAGTAATTTTTTTGATAAGCACTGGATGTAGTTACAAAACTTTGTGAAACTGTCAAGAATGACGATCTATCAGCGGATATTCCTTCCTTAGTGTTATCCTCTTGATACCATTTATTCATATTTACCTAATTTTCTTTTGAGACCCCTAAAATACCTTTCCCTTTGCATGTTCTATATTGATCAGGTATAAAAGCCCAATTACAAAGTTTAATAGAGTATTGAATATTTTTTATAACTTCCGTTCTCCATTTTTTATCAGCTTTTATCCTTGACCTTCTGTCTATGATATTTTGGGCCAAATGCCTGACTGTGAACTCTAACTGACAATGACCCATATGACTGATAATACTGAATTGTGAGATGTCACCTAAACCTCAGATCATGATTAATCTGGTACTCTTGAGCCAGCATGACAGTGTCATGAGGGCTCAGGAATCCTGGATTCTCACAACTGGAGGTTCATAAACACCTCTGATATCAGGATTATTAACAATAATGGGAATCAGTGGAAAATATTTGTAATAAGCATTCAGCCCATAATATCTGAATTGGTGTGATGAGGATAAAACTCCTTATACAAGAAGAGGAAGGTGAGGGCAAATATCATTTTTTATACTATATTGAAATTTGTGAGGAGTCTACTCCTGCCCCCCCAAGTTTGATTCTGGTACAGGAACTTTGGGTAGGGGACAATCATAACTGTGTTGGCATTGTGCATCAATGCCCCAAACCGAGATAGCAAATAGCAATGGCGGTCCATGGAGTTTCTGGCCTATCATATGCTGTGCATGGAGGTTTTCCAGATTTTATCCTCCTTTCCCATTCATTTGATTTTCCCCTTTATTGGCGCGGTATCATCCCCAGGTCATCCCACCTCAAATAAAATTTAAAATGGAACTTTGTGAGGAGGACTTTATACTTGAACAAAGGAAAATTTAAAAAGGAAAAGTGTTTTGGGGTATCAAAAGGAAAGCTGATGAGAAAATGATTAATGGGCACTACGTTAAGACAGTGGAGGAGACATCCAATGATGGATTGTCAATCTCAGCAGTTTCACAACACTCCCCCTATTCATTTTCATGCTGATTTACTGGGAGTTGTGGATGAGGATCTTGGACAGTTAAGGCAACGTTGTCCATGGTGAAATTATAATTCTGTCAAATTTATTGAGTATTTGTTAAAGATAGGTTAGTTGGAATCTTATTTTGTAATTGCTGAATAGTATAGTTGTGATGCTTGATAAATATGAATAAAGGTTCATAAGGAGGGTGTCAGGGTTGATTTCAAAAAGGTGGCAGACGTTGCAGGTGGCAAGCGTTGTTTTCCTAATTAAATATCCAGCCAGAACATTTGGTCTATCCAGGGGAAATTAGCAGCGGATGGTACTTCAGCTCCCCCTAGGACATTAAGGGGTTCATAAGTTTGATGCAACGGGCCAGTATTCTTCTTAAGCACTGTGAGTACTGGAAAAGTCCAGGATGGTTCAGAGGGGCAACAGAGTGCATTGGCTGGTCTCTAAATATCAGTCTCAATTAAGTGTTAACAAGCTGAAGGTCGTTGATAGGGACATCAGGTAACTGATAAGGTGTCCTCAACATCAATGTGGTGTTGTCCACTGTTTGGTAAGGGGACAGATTCTTCATCTTGTTTGATCTCATCTTCATCATTCTTGGCTAATCAGGTTAACTCCCCATTCTCATGATCCTGTATATGCTCAGAATCTTGGGTTCTCTAGAAAATTTTTATGCTTAGGTAAGAGGTTAGTTGAGCAGGTGGTTGGTACAGGGGCTGATGGAACGTGGGTGTATCTGATGGGTAGCGTTTTATCCTCTGATCAGTTTTTATGCACCACTGGTCACTTTTAAAGTTGTCAAGTATTCCAAATTCCTTAAGGGATTGATGGGATAGTAGCATCAGGAGATAATCATGATTGAAAACAACGGCATTGATGGATTGTACTTTTCCAGCAATCTCAACAGGTAAATCAAATACTGGGCTGCAGCAGGGCTGTTGGGAGCTGTTGGTCATCAGGAAAACAAGGCGCTTTGGAGGGTATCTCTGTAGCCAATATTGAGAAGATATTTCTCAGTAACAATGTTGGTGAACAACCTGGAGTCCAAAGTATTTTGGAAGGTATACCCAAAAAGAGATCCTTGAGTGCAAGGTGTTCCATAATCAGTAAGTAGAGGTTGGGGTTTTGGTTGTCATTTTGAAGTTGAGTAAGGCCAATAGTTTGGTAGAAATCTTGATGTAAAGCAGGTCTTGATTTGCATAAATTGCTGAGAAATACTGGTGTAAAGTGTTCCTCATTATTTATGCGTCATAAATTCCCTCAGGTTGATAGGGAATAGCCTTCTGAATTGAAGCTAATTTTGGAGGCAACGTAAGATGGTACTGAGCAGGAAAATTTTAGAATTGGTTAAATGGGTCAGGTTGAAGTGATAGGGGGAAGTCGTGGCTTGTCTTTGGATGAGCTAAATTTGGGGTTGTAATTTTCATTTTCATTTATTTCATTTTGAAGTTTGATGAAAAGTCAGGTAAAGGCTGTCAAAAAATTAACCAGATGGATTACTTCCATAAATATAATTAGGATCAATATCAGTTAGGGCTGGCAGATTAAAAATTTCACACTTTAATGATATTTTAGTAAAGTGATGCTGATTTTGTGCGCCTCATTAGTTTGAGTTAAGCTATTTTGATGAATCTATATAATCAAGAAATTATCATGGACAATCCCTGATAGTCAATTAGTGTGTCAATTACTGGCGACTGAAAGCCAAAAATAATCAATAAATCATATATATATTAATTTATTAGGATTTCCAGGTGACTTATGCCAATAGTAAATTGAATTTTTAATCAATCAAGGGTTATTGGCAAAATGCCAATACAACATTGTTGTGTTCAAGCTATTAATAACTAATAAAAAAGTTGATCCAATAATGTATTATTTAGTATTAATCTGGTGACAGCGGGATTTTTGCCAAAAATTCTAAAAACCGCAATATCCACAAGAAATTGACACAGGGTATAGAATCAGATGATGCCACAGGATATAATGGCCCAGTAACATGAAGCAGGGCTAGTAAAAAGAATGTTGAGTGTGGGCTGGCAGCCCTCCCAAACGCTCCTGAGGCGCTGTGGGCACCTCAGTGACAATAGGGATGCTAAACATCGTGGAAGCCAGGGCTCATGCATCCCAAGCCAAAAAGCTGGACTTCCTGCAAAATCCCCCTGTAGATAGCTTGGCCATCCAAGAAATCCACTGTCTACAGGGGGAAGAGGGATCCTGGTCAGCCAGGGTCCCACCATCCCTATTGGTATTGATGACACACTGTGGGGTGGTCATCCAAAATAACAAAAACTAAAAATTAAAAACTCCTCATATTTGCACGGTCACATCATGGTTGCAACAGTCATAAACCAAGAGGACACAATTTCAATAGCAAGCATCTATGCACCGTCCACTTCAGCTGAGAGGAAACAATTCCTCAAAACCATCCCAACACTTGCCCTCCCTCCAGATACCATACTACTAGGCGATTTCAATCTCTGGGATAACCCCAACATGGACCAATGGCCTAATCCCAGGGGTACCCTCTGAGGCACATTGAGTTCCGTGCAATGAAGGCATCCCTAGGCCTACACAATACCCCCCAGGTCACCAATACTTCCCAACATGACCTGCCCCAACATATGCAAGGGTATGCTCACCTCAATGAGCTGCATCAACTACATCCTTGCATCAAAAAACTACCGCTCAAACATCTTCAACTTCTCAACATAAAATCAATTTCTCTGACCACCAACTCATTTTGGTGCAGCTCTCACCAACCCAAACTCCAACACAGGCGTCAACCTGGAAGAGGCTACACCTGGAAAACATAAAATTGCCTGAAATATCTGACTGGGTCAAACACAAGGCCACAAACTCAGAATTCACAACCCCATTCATATTGGATCCCATTGAAACCTGAGAAAATTTTAAAACCAAACTAATGAATAAAACTTGTCACCTCGACTTGTGTAAGTACACCACTGACTCAGCCAAAATCAGGTGCACCTTGGCAGAACTGGACCACCTTGAGCTCAACACCCCAAAGTCCAGCTACATCCCCAACTGGGGGCACAAATGGGCGGAAATATCCGCCACCTAAACGCCCTCATTTTTGAACACCAGCACAGAATCAAAGTATCAAGAAAAGGTAAGTTCATAAAAGAAGGCAAAACCTGCTTGACATACTTCTTCCACCAATTCCACTCCCACAGCAACTGACCGCGTGCATACAGGTTCACAAAATTGATGGCACCGTGGCAACTGACCCAACGGAGGTCAAAATGGAAGTACACCGCTACTACCTTGAACTATATTGTGACACCCCAACGGACCCCCATAAATTTAAGATTTTATACACACTACCATAATACAAAGCACACCGCCAGACTACAACCTCCTAAACATAATAACAAAGGAGGAGCTCTGGGACACAGTATGCGGTGCACCATGTAGGAAATGGCCAGAGCCTGATGGGATACCTTACGAATTTTACAAGAAGTATTCAAGCAAATCGCCCCCCTCTTAGCATCAATGAACCAGTGCCTTCTGAAGACACACCTCCTGACTGGTGGCCAGGACTCCTATGTTATACCCTGTTCAAATAAGGTGAAAAACTGGACTGGCCAACTGGTGCCCAATTGCACTCTCTAACACTGATACAAAACTACTTACAAAAAATTTAGCAACCAGATTAGGCACAATAGCCTCCAATATTCTGTCACCTAATCAGTTTGGGTTCATACCAGAGCTTTCAATCTGGACCAATATACACTCCATCGCCAACATATGTCAGTCCAAAGCATCTGGAGCCCTGGTGTTCCTAGACCAGGAGAAGGCATATGACCACGTTAGCTGGCCATACCTGAAGGAATGCCTGAGCGCGTTCAAACTCCCACCCAGATTTGTACATTGGGCAATGCTCCTTACAGAATCAGCATCCATGGATGTATGTGGCCCTGGCTCTTTAACCAACAAGATCACACCACGAAGAGGGATCAAACAAGGGGACCCCTTTAGGCCACTGCTGTTTAACTTCAGCTTTAATCCACTCCTTCACATTGCTGACTCACGCCTTGTGGGCATAACCACACAAGGACAGTCACCAGTTAAGCTATTAGACTTTGCGGATGACTGCATAACTGGTATAGCTAACAATAATGATGACTATTAACTGGAACGCACATTAGAGGAATATATCATTGTGAGAAACGCGTCACTCAACAAAAGAAAAAAAAAATAATCCTCTTAGGCAAGTACACTAACAACTGGGCTATAACACCTAAACCTCACAGCCCCACACAAAGAAACAACCCTCTCATCCTTCCCTTTGCATGACCTCCTTCAACCAACCCTGTCCGCAACCTTGGGGTATGTCTGGAGACAGGGGGGTATGCCAATGAGACAATGGAGAACATCCTACTACAGTGGATGTCCAACCGCATTGCTATCTTAATGGAAGATCCTCATGACTAACAGGGTGCATAACTGTTGCCAACTCACTCATCCTCTCAATGCTGTGGTTCCCCGCACACACAATATTCTTCTCACCTACTTTCATGTTCTCAATCCGCGCACATATCCAGGGATGGCTGTGGCCTGAGACCTGACCACCTGTACGGGTGGAAACACTCTTTGGACCACACTCCAGTGGAGGCATGGGCCTAATAGATTTTGAGGTCCACGCCAACTGTATACTGGGCACCTGGATAAAGGAAGACCTAGCCCCAGACCTCCTGCAACAACACTGGTTTAGAGCAATGAGGGCCAACTTTGCATAGGCGCTAAAACTATCCAACCCACACAACCCGTCCAGCCTGCTCACATACCTTGCAAACCACCCCAACGCAGCGGGCTCTCATGAAACTCCACCACACTTCAAACGCCTCCTCTGCACCATTTGGCACATGGGGTGGTCTGTCACACTCACAGGCACTAGTCAGGGAAGGGACAGACCCAGAGGCCACTTCACACTAAGGAACCCAGAGGACAACCCCAGAGAGGCACAAACAACGTGGCCCCAGTCATTTCAGAAATTGACTACATGGATGCTTTAGACATCCCATATAATCTCACAATACAGAAGACAATATGGAGGCTAACACATCATTTGCTCCTCCAACTAAGGGTAAGAGCTAACACATGGCGTTGCCTCAGAAGAACCTACAGAACAGCAGATCACTCCAACTCTTCTCATGCAGAGTGCGCAGTGTGTGGAGGGGATGGCACCCTACACCACCGCCTTGAAGCATGTCCCCATTTAGAGCCATATGGTGGGAAGTTGCGCGCCTGCTAAGGATCCAAAATAACCAGGAATTATCAATCTCCAGGAGCCTCCTCATGCTCCAACTCAAATCCCCAATACCAACTACCTTCACTCCCTAATGGTAACCATTGCAATGTGGACAATTCACACCATAGCCTTGGATGCTTTCAAGGGAACTGTACCAACCATTCTTGGGATAATCAGAAGATTACACCTACACCTACTGGAACACTCCCAAGCCTGGCTATTTGGATACATGAAGCTTAGGCAAAAAAGGCTCGTTGAGTCATGCTCCCAGTCTGGTTTCTGCATATGGACCCCTTCCTCCACACCTGCTTCATAACAGGGGAAACCCCCTTGGAGTAGCGCACTTAACCCTCAACCCCCCATACCTGGCGGTACCAGATGGCAACAGGGTAGCTCGTCTACTCCTGGGGTGCCTAATTTAGTTACACTTCGCCTCCCCCTATCCCATTATGTATTTTGGTATTGCCCATCTCCTGGTCATCTTAACTCGGTTAAATAAAAGTATTAAGCTGGTGACCTATGCTTAGGATCATTAGATTACCAGCTTTGGTGCTGAGATTTCTGACAGTATAGCGTGTGATGGACATTCCACCACTTAGAATCCAGAATTACTGGCAATTAAAGGCTGAGGATATTCAATCGAGTTTATAATAGCAACTTTATACATTGAACTGGTGACTGATGCTGATGATGGATTGATATAATATTTAGTGTTTGAGTGCAACCAATTAAGAGGGGACAATTTCCAGAAGAAGGCTGATGATTGGAAATGATGCTGGTGATGAATGAAAATGACTATTAATAGGAAGGTATCCAATTTTCCGGAACAACGCCTAGTATAAATAGTTAAAATTTCTCTTAATAAAGATCTCTCTTGCACCCATTTTTATTAGTTGAAGTATTGAAAGCAGTTTGATGGTGAAGATGGGACTGGAGATCCCCAAGGTAGGTACTGGTTAATGTATCTGGAGTGGTCAATGATACCAACTCCCATACCTCAGAGCTACAGGGAAGCCCCGTGGGAACTTGGCTAATTGGCCAACACAATGAAGGACTGACAGCCATTGGTCATAAGGGTGAAGGAGCAAGAACTCAGGCCACCTGAAAAGGGGGCTGAGAACCATCAGTTCACACCCAAGAGGGGATGTCAGTTAACCACAAGGGTGAAGTAGAAAGGAAGCTGGGCCACCCATAATGGGTGATGGACTCACCAATTCACACCCAAGGGTGGTTAATTAGCCAAGATGAATTTGTTGGTCTGCTGCATTGGTGAGTTGCCTGCGTACTTGTAGTGAAAAGGTACGCCTATGAAGGGAAACAGCAAGCACCATAATTCCTCATACTGTGTGGCCTAGAACACTAGCAGAGCCCTGATGTAGCTAATTGCAAAATTTTAGACAAATGCAATTCTTGAGCGGTTGATTGAATTAAGGGGATTCTCATCACACTCATCCATAGAAAGTCCATGAGGTTTGGACATCTTTAGGGATTCAGCGTTCAGTAAATTAACGATCTTGATTTTCTTTGGGAAATTTGGGGTAACAACTTGGGGTTTGGGTGCTTTCAGGGTTTTTGCACTCAGTAAATCATCAATAAACTTCTTTGGGACTTTGGGGTTAGTGACAGGATTTTCTTCAAGTTGATTTTTGGAGGCATATTCTTTTAATGGTGAAGTCAACTGGTTGGATGGTGTAGTGGTTGTAGGTTCCAGGGTTTCATCCCTGGAAGGATCACCACTTTGTCATAAAAGCTCAGGAAACCAAATTCATCATGGTTGAATTAAATGACATTACAGATCTTGGGATTATTGTTAACCTGGCCAATAATGAAAAGCGTTTATAATGGGGCATTTGGTACATAACATCTGAGTTGTGTAGCAAGAAAAAGCACCTTAAACAAGAAGAGGAAGATGAGGGAAAATAGCATTTAAATACTTTACTGAAATTTATTAGCAGGCTATTATATCTGATCAATGGAATTTTCAAAGGAAGAGGGAATTTTGTGGACTCAAAAGAAAAGAAATTAAAAAAGATAAATAGGTGATAGGGATCTGACAAGGGAGGGAACATTTGCCAAAGGATTGGCAATCTCACAGTTTCACAACAGCACACCTGTAATCACAAACTAAGCTAAGATAAAAATGCCAGAACAGGTTCAAAACCTTTTCTGGCTAAGATGAACATAATTTTCTTTTTTTAGCACTAGCGGTGCCCAGCCTAAAAGAGGGAGCTGCCATGCATCTGAACATAATTTCCTCCATTACCTCTTATCATTGTTTAATTGATGATATGGAGTTAAGGGGGAGATCTGGGCGGTTGTCATGTGGGGTGATTACTACTGCTGCTGAATCCATTTTTAAAGGCCAAAAATAGAGGTTTTGATAAGCGGTTAGTAGTTTTTAATTGATTTAAAAGTTCAACAATTGGATTTGGCTGAGTGGTGGTTGGTAGTTTTAGGTTGAATCGATGGTATTGATGGTATTAGGTAAGTGGTTTATGGTTTAGTTATTTTGATAGGTTCAATTGTTTTTGATGGGTGGTTGGTGGTATTATTTTAATTTGGTATATTTGATCTCTTATTAATTTTATTGATGGCCATCTAACAATATAAAATAATCAATTAGGATCATCTGTAAATTCTAAACTTACAAGTAAACTAAATAAAATGAGATATTGGCAAACACAAGGCTACAAATCACTGTATGAAAATTATTGTGTTTATATTTGAATATGATAAACACTATCTCTGAACAAATGAACCTAAAATTACCAAACTTGGCACAAATACTTGATAAATTTTTGGGAATGGTCATAGGTTATCTTTAAATAAACTCTATAATGATTGTAATAAAAGTATATATAGATTTGAAAATATAAAGGATGGTTAGACTGGCGGGTAAAACTGCTTCCACCCTAGTGCAGGTTTTGTTCAATACAAGTTTGAAACCTGTACTGGCTAGAAAATTTCTCATTGTGGTATAATTGTCCCAAGGCTTACCCACCTCAGATACTTAGAAAATTGAAAATATATATGATTCTAATTGAAATTGTAGATTATTTCAGCTTAGCTTTTTGGCATTACTTGGCTAATTTGATAGGTTCATAGTCTTTGATAAGCACCAGGTGTAGTTACACAACTTTTTAAAATCATCAAGATCAACAATCTATCAGAAGATATTCCATCCCTGATGTTATCCCTCAATCCCATTTTTTCATTTTTTCTGATTTCCTTTTGAGAACCTTAAAATCCCCTTCCCCTTCAATATTTTCATTTGAATAATCTTGGCATATCTACCAATGGGACAAGCTGACAAGGAGTAGCTGAATGCTTTCCTCAGGTCCTAAAGTAATACAATAGGCTTAACCATCTTAATGCTAGTTCAGAGGCCCATGGGAACATTAATCCTTAAAAGAATATAAGTAGTAAGAGGTTATTTTATTAAGTAAATTCTACTATTGAAAGTACTAGGGGAATTAAGGATTATGGTGAGCAATAGGCGAATATCACGTGTAAGTGTGAAATTAGTTTTAGTAATTATAGAGGTGATGTCAAAGTCCAAGTTTAGAGTTGGAAAAGATCAGGATTTGTACATCGATGAATCCCCCTTGGGTTGGGACCATCTAGTACTAAAAAAAAAGATCAGGATTTGTCATCCAAGGCTGGACTAAGATCAATAATAGTAACACAGTTGAGTAGTTTTCTTTATCCGTCATTAAAAAGCCAACAGAAAGTAAGGCATATTATGTGACATAAGATTATAAATTGGGGTGAATGTGAGAGTTGGAATAGTAGTACAACCTCGCACTTAGTATTAGGATGATAGTAATTTGTTAGGCATTCTTCCTTATCTCATCAGCCAGTGGAGAACTAATGGGGCAATATACATTACATTTGTTTGGTTGTAAATTCAGCATCATTCAGGGAAATCACTAAGTGCTTCAATATGATTTATAAATAACTTTAGGCCTTAATACCAATAATGCATCAATTAGGTGATATAAACCAATGTCAATAGCAGTAATAATTAAGTTGACATTAATTTTAGTAATAGATGGTAACTTTAAAGTTGAGGCTTCATGAAATCTAGTGCAAAGATGACAAACAAATTAAAAGCCTGATCACAATTCTTAATGAAGATTTGAATACCTTGCATACCTTCAGTTCTCCTTTTTTGTTTATAAGGTTTTATCTCTGACCTGCCGCCTACAATATTTTGATCCAAATGCCCAACTGTGAATGCCAACTGACAATGGCCCATATGACTGATAATACTGAAATCTAAAGTGTCGCCTAAACCTCAGGTTTTAAGAGAGTGTCTATACCTCTCCAGAAAAAACTAATTACTAAAAGCAAGGTGCACGCACTTAATATGAATCTCTTAACTTTAGCGTTTATGAAATAAATCCAGAATACCTATCTAAAAGCATACTTAAAGGACAACAGAATGTTACATATGATAGATAATTATGTATATAAAACTAGGATTATTATTGTAAGTGAGATGACCAACAGAGAGTTTGGTCAGTCCAAAACTACTTTAAGAAAAATTGAGAATTTAAGCCTTGATGCTATCATTAGGCTTGTAAATGACTCTATCTAATAGAACGAGGCCACCACTTATAGTATTTTATATCTCAACTGAGCACAAACTTACGATTTTGATACCAACTTAAGACCCCATCATTTGTAAAACTAAATTTTGTAAACAAATGCAATACACGTTCAGAATTCAAATGAAACAAATCATCCTCATTTAAATTATTAGGTAGCCTTTAACCTTATCAATGTTGTGCCTGGGCACCATCACGCAATTCCTGGGGATTCACTTGGGCCTGCTTGGCCTTTAACCAACGCTAATCTAAATTGAATTTAAGTCAAGGAGGGCGACCAACTTGACTCTTCTTACCTAGCTCATCTCCTCCTTATCCTTGCAATCCACTCCCACAATTATGTCATTTACCATGACACAAATCATGAATAAACCTGTTATACCCAAGCCCTAATGACAGCACACCTGTAACAACAAGATAAGATAAGGTAAAAAAGCCATAACTAGCTTCATAATTTGTTCTGTCTAGGATGAACAAAATTTCCTCTTTTTTATTACTAGTGGTGCCAAACTAAAAGGGGAGAGCCACCACGCATCTTTATTTGCAAATGGGCCAAACAAAGGGATACTATAAATTAAAAAATTCCCAACATGGCACCTCAGCTAACAGCCTAGGAAACCATATCAGAAGGCTTGGAATCTTTAGGGAAATTTTTATCCAATGCCTGCTTTTTATTGGCAGACCAATGCGGACAAAATAGGGATTGGTGCATTAGCAGCATGGGGCATGAGGAGGTATAGGTAGGGGTTTATGAACATAATATCCTCCATTCCCACTTATCATTAATTAATTAATGTTTATGAAGTTAAAAAGGAAGATTTGGATAAATGTCATACGAGGTAATCTCTGCTACTGGTGGTTTTTTAATTTTTCTCAAAGGTTAAAGATATAGGATTTGATAAGCAGTTATTAATTTTTAGTTGATTTAAAAGTTCAACAATTGGTTTTGGCTGAGTGGTGGTTGGTAGTATTAGGCTGATTCAATGAGCTCGATGGTTTTGATATTTCTTCACAAAGCTCACTTTTTGGATTCAAAAGTGACCAATAAAAGTATATATAGAACATCCGCCTGCTTGTGAGATACTGTACCTATAGAGCGGTAACCCACAGCCAGCCACTTAGCATAAGTCCTTCCATCCATCTGTGCTAAGTACAAAGAAACGTGCAGCTTGCTTACACCAAATACATGATTAATCAAGAAGTACGTCAAGATGGACACACAATCTGGATGACTTCTCACTGACAAAGGCCACCGTAAAATTGATAAGGGTAACTACTCAACTAAGAAATGCTTAAAAATAATGATTTGCAACAACATGCACAATAAAAAAACGCTCAAACAAAATCAAGAACCCAGTGACATGCACAGTAAATGCAACTGACTCCACAGGATTGGTTTCTGCTGCAAACCAGACAATTGATGACACCCTTGGGCATGCAAAGTGATACTGAGAATAGTGGCATTGAAAATTACCCACTGAACCTCAATTAGGGAGGGATCAGGACCCTGCAGGGAATTTTTTTTTCAAAAAACAAAAAATTTCAATGAAGTATTGGTTGGATCAGAGTTTAAAATTAAATCAACCAGCTTAAGCCAAGTGCTCAGATAATCATGGAAACAACAAAAAAGCTTTTGACTAGGATGGAGAAAATCTCTGATGACATTACTCAATTGATCAAAAAATGGTAGGGGATTATTCCTGACAATGGCCAGTTGGGGGTGAGAATGATTTCCAACCATAACTGAACCAAAAAACTGAGTCACCATTGGGGACAATCCCCATAAATTATTGAAGACAATCTCTGACAAATACCAGTTGACAGCAGGTGCAAATAAAGCACAAAATCAATCAGTGAGACAGAGCAAACCATCAGAGATTATCCCCAAAGGGGATGGAAGAGTATCAGGAACCAAATCTGAAGGATTGGATGCCTGGGAAAGTTCATCCAAAAAGTTCAAAGTGCAGATGGAGGGGGCCAAAACCCTGACAGTGGTCAGTTGGCAACAAGAGCCCTGGTAATGTACACTCCCATCCAGAAGGACATGTTAGCGCACTGTGGCATGTTCTCCCACAAAATCAAGCAATAGGAGACCCTGTAGTTCCCATATTTGACAGAAAAACAGTAGGTCTCAAAAAACATTACGCCTGACATCACAGCCATCTGGCAGGATCTTAAATTTTCCGCTGGGGAAGCCAAACACTGGATCAACACCCAGACATCACTTGACATAATAGTATTCTTCAAATCGTCACAGACCCAAACTAAGGACACCCTGGAGTGGATGAAACTCCCCCTCAAGCACAAATTGATCAAAGCTGCAGTTTGGGAAGACTTATAGCTGGTGGATACAAAGGCATAGATGGCAGCTGGCATTGACCTCCTTAATGCAATAGAGTACAATAAGCCTGGCACACCAGTAAAATTTTACCAGGCCGCCAGGAGCTTGGGTCTTACCCCACCATAATTAAACAATTATGCAAAATGGTCTCCAAATGTTTTGACTACCCTCAAATGGGCTCATCATACCATTCCAGTCAATACCGCGCTGAAATGGTACAATACCACGTTCTCCCCAGAAAATGCACTGCCATGTATTGCAGTCAGTTTTAAGGCTACCAAAGCCCTACACTGGTTGTATACCCATATTTTTCCAGCCACCGCATCTGACCAGATGAAGGCAGGCTGGACAAAGGAGAAGGTAGTGGAGTGAGGGTCCTTCTGGAATTGGTCACCAGAAGAGGCTATCAACTGGTCCACCAATGGGTTCACCCCATTGAAAATGAAATACTGGTTCCATGTGGGGCAAGTATTGATCAAGTTTGAGAGTGGGCAGATCTGGGAGTTACAAAGCTGATCCACAAAACTCTCCAGGGCCAACTGTTCCCCATTACAAAATGGAAACTCTGGCGCAATGTTGCCACAATAGCCAAAGCTTCAGACTGGGTCGCCATGGGATTTACCATAGCGTCATATCAACTGTGGATGGAACACGATGTTTCACCACAGGCGGCAACAGCTGAAAAGGGTTAGGACCCTAGATCTGGACTGGGAATAACTCAAAGTGAGAATCTGAATCAAAATAATCTGGTACTGGAAACAATCTTTCCCAGAACCGTTGGTAGCTGCCCCATATGCTGCCAAAGGATTCTACCCATATGAAGCATTCCAATGGTGTGAAGCGGGAGTTTTGGCTGCCATGGCATGGATTTTCATGGACAGCAGATAGAACAGAGTTACAGTAAGGGACTGGTGCCAGCATAGTTCAATTACGCTGGAGGCCCTCCAGAAATACCTGCACCCAATGTGCAGACTGGAATCCGCCCTCCAATGGTAATGACTGAGATTTTTGCTAATGGATTCCCTTGAGTGGCAAAACCTAGAGATTGGCGCACAAATGGCCAGAAGCATCAACTGACAAGGAATTGGCATATTCCATATTGAGGCGTTCCTCAATTGGGGATTTAGACTTGATGAATTAAAAAACTGGATAATGAAGGGAAAGATCCCCACAAAGGTACCTAAGTTAAATCCAAAATCTAAGTCATACAACTCAGTGGCAGCACAAACTGACGAAAACACATGGAATGGGGTGGGGAGACATATTAAATACATCCACCAAATGATTAAATAGTGGTTCATGGGCCGCCAGGCACCCAAATCATATATAAAGGATGCAATCTGAATTCACCTGGGCTGGAGGAGGAGTGGTCCGACTTAATAAATGTCAATTTATCAAAAGCTCAACGAGGTGCTGACAGGAGGGGATTTTGACAACCACTGGGTACCCAAATGGGGCTACATTGACATTGCAATACCAGGCAAATTAGATCAAAAAAACATCTCTAGATCAGCATAAAATATAAGGGATTTTACTCATGAACAAAACCGACTAGGTATGTAAACCAAACTGCATGATGGTTGACATTCCAAAACCTTCCAACCAATCAAGAGAGGAAATGTGTGCATGAAGTAATCCAGACCAGACTATCATATTATGGAGAGGTATGAGAATTTTGGCAAGTTGGCAGCAATTATATTGCAAAGTGCCTTCACCCTTGAACTGTCAAAGCACTCTATGAACCGGCGCCATGGATGAAGCTGAACAATATCGCCCTACCCCATTTCATCCACCTGACCAGTTTAAGTAGAGTTGTATATGTCAAGCAAAAGGATGCAAAACAAGTGTGCCAGTTCTGCTACCAGACCAGCCACACAATGGCCCAATGCCATCATCAAAAAGGTAAAACCCCTTGCAAGTGCAAATATGACCCCATTGGCAGGGTCACAAAAGTTGGGACAAAAACCTTCCTTTGACCAAACGCCAAGGAGTGGATTCAGTGTAACCTAATGGAGATCATGGATATGAAGTGCCAACAACAGGAATTAGACTTCGCCCATAAGGAAGAGTGGGAGGAGAAGCAGCCAAGCGACCTAAAGCAGATGATGAGCCCTTCATAAACCCAAATCCTGAAGCCTACAAAATGGATAAAGGAACAAGTCCCAAACTGATTGTGCCACTCCCATCCCAGAAAGAATGGATAATCCAGGAAGAAGAATGATGTCAGAAGGAGAACCTGAAAGAATTTTTAAAAAGGTACAGTCAGCGCAAGAAGCCAATACATTGAAATCAAAGCTCAATAAGTTGAAAGTGAACAAGAAGTCAACTTAGAAATTATTGGCAATTAAACCTGAGTAGACTACAAAACAAACAACCAAATTGATGAAGTCAGCAAAGTCAGCCAATCAAAACACCAAAAAACACCAGTTTCGCTGACAATCCTAATGATGAGGCAAAAAACCAATCAACAGTTGAGGGGGAATCCACCGCACCACCAGTAGGGTTTAAGGCGCACCTAGAGCTGGTAATAAAACTGTCCCCATTATCCATCAATAGGCAGATGGGGATAGCAACTAAATTCCTAGTGCACAAAATGCTCAGTAATATTACCCCAGTTCTAGCAAACTGACCCAAAAGCAAACAATACCCCCCACCCACCCTCAGTGACACCATCCGCCAGTAATCAAACTTTCATCTGCAACTCCATGTACAACCCAGAATTTAATACTAAACCTCATACCCGTGGGTTGGGCAGCTGGAAATGAAGATTGCAACTAAAAATGCTCAGGGGATGGCGAGCATACAACTTAGAAGGCGGAAGACTCATCACTTTAAAACAAATAATAATATAGACCTAATTTTATTATTGGAAACACAAGCAGGTAACTTAAAAAAAGAGATGGTGCTGAGCTCTAACCATGATGTGACAAAACACCCGTGGTCCCGCCAAATAGGCTGTCAAGCCCTCTGGATGGATCATGTGGTAATCGTTGCACTAAACAAGAAAATGGACCTGGTATTCATGGAGAAAACTCACGCCAGAAGGTTTTTCATAGCAACGGTTATGAATAGGGAAACCGGAAAGAGCTTTAATGTGGTGGCTGTCTACGCTCTGCCAAAGCCCTTTAGAAAGCCAAATTTTTTGGAATTATTTATTGGAAGTACCAAATAAAGCGATGACGGTTATAGCAGGAGACTTGAACTGTTGGGTGAATGTGTATCAGGATATGTTCCTGACAAGTAAAAGTCCCAATCATAAGGCCAATGAGATACTAGAATACCTAGTCAGATTGGGGATGTGCCTCATGATTGACAAGGAGGTAAACAATATGACCAACTTAACACAATGGCCATATGACTCTGCAAGATCCCCACAGTCTGGATCAAGCCTGGATTACATACTGGTTTCATCCAATCTCAAGATGCTGACATACAACAGCGAGGTCAGTATAAATGCTGAGAGCAATCACATGATCATCCATATGAAAATTGATCTGGATGAACCCTTAAGGAACCAAGAACGGCAGTTGACATCAGCCATGCTGAGGGATGGGGAGTGGCGCCAGACTATAGAAGCAGGACTAGATTGACTGGTCACATATCTGGATTGTTACCCGGAGATAGATCCTCTGGAGAGATGGTTCTAGATCAAGAAAAAGATTAGGAGCAATAGTATGATGTTTGAGAAATTGACTACCTATAAAATGAACTGCCACCACGAAGCTGCTGAAAGATGCACTGGAGAAGCTAAAGCCTGACCAGCAGGATAGCAAAGAATGGTGGAGCGAGTACCAAACAACTCATAATTGGTATCAGGCCTCAATGGTGAAACTGGACTCAGAGAGATGAATCAACGCTACCTACTAATACCAGAGCTCAGTGGGGATGATGACCAAGAAGAGCTTGGTGCACCTCAAGGAAATCTGAACCAAGGCTAGGATATGTGAGGTAGAGACAGCAACAGGGGAAGTAACAACGGACCTGGAAACAATCAAGCATGAAATTGAACATTTCTATGGAGAGCTACTACGCCAATGAGAGATAAGCAAATTGGCAACAGATGCCCTAATTGACCTGGCTAAGCTGGTACTTGGGGCCTGCATGCTGGAAGATGTCGCTAAATTATCCACTGAAATTTCTATCAATGAAGTCAAACGGGCACTAAAAGTATCGTCAATAATGAAAGCAATGGGCCCCAATAACATGTGTGTGGAAGTTTACAGCGCATTCAATGACTGCATTGTGCCAGAGCTCAAATACCTCTTCAAACCACTGCTTGCAAAATGGACAACAAATCCAGGGAGACCAAGAGACCCAAATTGTACTCTTGTACAAAAAGGGACTCCAATGCCAACTCTGAAACTGGCGCCTGATCGCTCTATCCAATGCTGACTATAAGCTGCTCATGCACATCTTATCAAATCAGCTAATGGCAACAGCACCACATATGCTGCATAAGGCCCAAAATGGGTTTATCAAGGGCTAAAGTATATGGGACAGTATGTGTACAGTCCAAAACGTGCTGCAAAACATGCGGGGATCTGAACAGGGCTATCTCATGTTCCTCAACATGGAGAAGGCCTACAATAAGGTAGCGTGGTCCTTCCTAAATGCGTCGCTAAAGGCGGTTGGTATTCCCAAATCTTTTAAATCATGGATATTAATGCTGTACTTGGGCCTGATCACCAAAGTAATTGTCACTAATGGCGTAACCAACGATATTCCAGTCAGTCAGAGTCTCCAACAAGGTGATCCCATGTCACCAATTATGTTTAGCTTTGCAGCAAATGTTTTATTGGCTGCAGCGGACATGAAACTCTGGGGATTAGTCCACCCTAACCAAATGCTGCTGAATATGATGGACTTCATGAATGACACAGTGGTAGGTATTAGTTCACTAATCGACCTTCAAGGCGCCAAAGAGCTCCTAGACCTATACCAATTAGTGTCAAATGTGAAGATCAACTTTAAAAAACCTTAGTAATGAGGATCAACCTACCAAATTTCAGCCCGCCAACTAACACATTTCTGATCCAAAAATTTCAGATGATCTGATACCTCAGGATACTCTTTAATAACAAAGGGCCAGCGGTACTAGAAACCAAACAAGAGGTGCTATCAAGTCTGTCATTTCAAATGGCAATCTGGAAAAACGCAAGACTATGCCTCAAGGAGAAAATGTTGTCCATCAATATATTCATCTTCTTGAAGCTATGGTATGTCACCTACGTGCTGCCAGTGAGCCCAAACCTAGAGAAAAAAATCAGGACAATGCTCCGCACCTTCTTATGGTTCAAGGCAAAAGCGGCATCAATAGACCTAAAGACCCTGTCCAAACTGAAGAGTGAAGGAAGCATGGGCCTTCTGGATTTTGTATCTTACACTTGGTGGATCTGGGCAAAATCATTCCTTAGGCTAACACAGATGCACATGCGCTGCCTGACCCTAGCTTGGAATGTAAATTGGGCTAGAGTTCAGGGCCTCCAGGAGCTGGTCTCCCCATGATCATTTCACAAATAGATGGCGAACCACCCGGAAATGCCTTCCCAAAAAGGCGCCCCATACTACTGGCAACTGTGCAATCAGGCAGTGCGCCAGGGCAGCTGGTCATTCGAACTAGCAGATTGGGATGCCACCAAATTCACAGGGATGTTAAGGCCTGTAATTTCATAATGATTTCCACAATAACCTGGGAGGAGTGCAATTGAATTGCCCATGAATACGCCGCCAAAAAAATAAAATTTGCTACAAATTGACCCCAATTGAATACAGGGATCCACTTCCAAAACCTAGATGCAACCCACCTGCTTGACCACAAATTCTGAATAACTGGGCAGCTAAAGGCCACAACGCCAACTATTAAACAAAGGAGTTGATTTTGGGTCTCAACTACCAACTAGTAATGGCAAAGCAACGGTCAGTCACCTGGCAGATCCTACACCAAGCAATTAAATCCAGTAAGCATAGTGGACCAGAATACCTGCACAAGGAGTGTCCACTATGCACCAAACCGGAATCAGATATCACCCACCAATATTATGAATGTACCACGTTCAAAAAGTACTGGTTGACGATGAAATAAATCCTCTTGGGTGAACAATCGCCAATGGAATTGAATCCATTGAAAGATCTTTTTCTCACAAAAACCCTTAGAACAGCCCTGATCCAACTACAAGCCTTCATCTACCATTATTATGTATGGGTAATACACTTGGCACTAGTTGCCAAGAGTCTTGACAACAAGCGCCCCCATCACAAAGGTTTGGTACTGAGGACCATCCAGATTATTGCCAATCAGCTCTGACAGATTTCAAAATTCTCACTCTTAAAACCAAATGCTATAAACCCTTGCGCTTGGCTTTTCCTGCTGGATCACTCATCATACATAATGAAGCAAAGAATCAACTCAAGATTGAATGGCCTGTAAGCCCACAGATGCTAGAACTGTGGCTAATGATGGTAATCGCCAACTAGCAATGGTCAGAGGTGCTTTGAAACTAGTGACCCAATTTCCTGGTCCTTTATCCTCAGTCAAATCAACTGTATTCCGCCCTCCCCACTTTTCCGTTTAATTTTAAATTTTAAATAAAGTATGGAGTCCTTTAAAATGGGCTCAATGGTTTTAGGTAAGTTATTGATGGCTTAGTTAATTTTGATAGGTTAAATTGTTTTTTCTGAGTAGTAGGTAGTTCTATATTTAAATTTAAATTTATTGGGGGGAAGGCTGACCATGGGATGGACACTTCCGAATATGACTCAGGAAAGATAAACTTAGTACCAGGGGAGGCACCCCAGAGAAGCGATGCTATCTCTTGTTGCCAGCGGGAACGCCACTTATGGGGAGGGGGAGGGAACGTGTAAAGGGGCCGTAGCCACTATTGAGCACGTGTGGAGGAAGGGGTCTGATTTGATGAACCAGACTGGGAACCAGGAGGAGACCAGCTGTTGGCAACGCGGTGGGAGATATCCAAACATCCACGCTTGAAAGTGGTCCACCAAATGAGACCGGAATCTGTGGACAGCTTCTGGGAGGGTGGGGATGGAGCCAGCAATGGCATCCAAGACAATCGTGTGGAAAGTTCACATGGCGATTGCAACCACCAGAGCATGGAGGGAGGGTGGAAGGGGGGAGGCCATTGATGAAGCAAACATATCTCTTGACAGACTGAAGGGATGCGTTTGATCCTGGCCCAGCAGACGTTAGACTTCGCGCCATATCACTTTAGAGGTGGGGCACTTCTCCAGGCGGTGGAACAGCGTTCCATACTGGCCACACACGACACAGGATGAGTGTAAAGTGTTAGAGCGCTCAGCTGTACGATACACCCGCCTCAGGCAGCGCCACACATGGGAGCGGACTTGAGGCTGCAACAGAGGATGGTGTGCGTATTTCCAGAAAGTCTTTTGGGTCTCAGTGGAATAAGGGATGTCCATCATGTCCAGGTAGTCCACCCTGGATAGGACTTGGGGTCGAATGGGGATCATGCCATCATGGATGGGTAGCCCCTGTACCTCTTGTGTGAACTGAGGAGAGGGGCGGCCTCTTCGGGTTGTATGCCCACTAATACGAATTCTCCACCCTGCGCTTTGCATGGAGAGTAGGATTCGTTTGTAGTGGGTTTTAGTCCCGTGAGGACCTGTGGCCGATGTGTGTGATGCGAGGTATTTCATCAGGGAGTGGGGGTTTAATGGATTGTTGAGGCCCAAGGCTCAGGAGAAGTTGGAGTGGGCCGCGCGGGACCAGTGTTGGGATGGAAGTGTAGGAGTGGTGACGGCCGCGATCCAGGTGCCCAGGATCTTGGCAGCATGGGCTTTGAAGTCAAGCAGGCCCATGCCACCTTGATGATGAGGGCTGAACATGACCTCTAGCCATACTGGTGGAGGGCGGCCTGACCAAAGCCATCCTTGCAGCAAAGCATACAGGGATTTGAAGAAGCTTGGGGAGAGGGGATGGCGTGGGCTCTAAACCAGACTTTGGAGAGGAGCATAGAGTTGGCAAGAACAACCCTGCCAGTGAGGGTAGTAGGGTGGGCTCTAAGAGGCGATTCGCTTCGTCACGTTGTCCAGTATATGGCACTCCATTACTGCTGACGCATATCCGCCTGCCTCCATCCACACGCCCAGATGGCGCACCGGTCCTATGGTAGGACGTGGCACAAAGGGGAGCACCAGTGGAGCGGTGTGTGTTGTGTTTATAAGGCGTGGACGTGGGCGAGCAGATGGGCCAGGTTGGGAACTAATTGCTGGGGCCCAGCAGTTCTGAAACCGACCAAGGAGGATGATTTCGGTTTTGGAGGCGTTCAGTGCCGCGTTGCTTACCCAGGAATATTCCTGGATGAGGGCTTCAAGCGCGCGTGCATCTTTGTTATTAGACACCCCCACCACGCAATCATCTGCAAATGCCATCATCTTGACTGGGGTTTGGCCTGGCACATGGACCCCAGTGAGTTGGGCATTCACATTTCGCAGTAGTGGGTCAAGGCTGAAATTGTATAAGAGTAGGCTGAGGGGTAGTACTATATTGATCTAATAAATTTGATCTTATTCTTAATCTTATTGATGGCCATCTACCAATATAAAAAACTAATCAAATAGGTTTATCTGGAATTTTTTTACCATGAGTAATTCTAGGTAAAAAAGGATACTGACAATCATAAGGTTATAATTCTCTTTACAAAGATCATTGTATATATATATTTAATAGATGGGACACAATGTCTCATGAACAAACGAACAAAAATTACCAAATTCGGCACAAATCTATCTATATTTATATATGAAT
The DNA here is from genome assembly GCA_022478985.1 of Massospora cicadina. NCBI lineage: Eukaryota > Fungi > Entomophthoromycota > Entomophthoromycetes > Entomophthorales > Entomophthoraceae > Massospora > Massospora cicadina. The sequence goes on along the minus strand of JAKSZP010018830.1, from coordinate 17,096 downwards.
GTTTTATCACTTTCTCTTAAGGTAAACCATAGTATTGTCTCTTTCCTCTCAGCATAACTTTATGAGCAATTTACATGGTTAATAAAAAGTAAATTTAAATCATCCACCATAGTTTTGATCCAATATCATCAGATTTCCCTCTGGCTGCCCCAGTGTGGGGCACCGCAAAACTCCCCTGCCATTTTCCACCTGACAGGAAAATGCACTCAGACTGGCTTGCCCAGTCACACCAAACCCCAGGGTTGATTCGTTCCTCCCAAGGATCTTGACGCTCACCTCACTTAAACCCAACTGGTACCCCACTGCCCCCTGGTGCTTGTAAGGAGAGTGTCTATAACTCTCCTGTTCCCAGCATGGTAGTGCATGGTGCACAAGGCCAACAACAGGGAACTAACCATTAGTATGAAAGTTAATAGAGCCCAGCAGAAGGTGCTGGAGCAGTAATAACTAAAGAGAAAGAGGGCGATTATTGGTGGAAATAGCCAACCAAAAGCGACACAGTGCACAGGGGAAGAATGGGTAAGTGTACCAGGTTGGAGGGAACAGGGGCAACCCAACGGTGCATGAGGGGATAACCCAATCATATTCAAAATGGAATGGTTAGCATAGCATGAGACCTCCTCAAAGAGGTCCATGCATAGGATTATCCAAGATAACATAAAATAAAATGGGAAAATGAGAAAAGTTTATTGTGAGAAGTTGACCAACAAGGAATGCTGGTCACAAAAATCAAATTTAAACAACGTTGGGGTAATTTGGGGTCTGCCAAAGTGGTCCCAAGCACCAATTTCACCAATAGGCAAACGCTCCCATCTGAATTAGTAGAATACACTGAAACTGACTTCACTTGAGTAATCACAATAAGTTGTACTCTACCTGAACCCATAATTTTGTTAATGGAATGGGTTTCAAACCTCCATTCCTCAATCAACTGAATTGAACTGTCATCGTTAATTGAATATCTCATCCATTTTAACACCTGAGCTGACCCAAGGGGCTGGGCGTTATGCACCTCACTAGTACCAACCTGGGCATATTTGGCTTGTACCCAGCGTTGGTCTAATGCGTTCTTGAGGTCAGGGAGGGCCTGAAGCTTCACCTTCTGGGCCTCCTGTCGCCCAGCCATATCCTTGGGGTTGGTGCCCACTATCATGTCATTTAACCATGACAGTGCTCCCCTAGAGCAACGTGCATTTTGGCCTTTGGGTTGGCTATGGTAAACTTTTCCTTACCATGACCAAGCCATTATTTGAAATGGCTCAGGCGGTGATGCATCACGCCAGTTTTATTGACTTCCACCCCTATAAGGGGTACTTTGATCTCAGATTCACATGTGAAGCTGATGCTGCCACAGTGGCAACTGTGCCCCTGGTTTTCCAGGGTACCTCTCTCCCCACAACTTGGACCCAGCCCCCAATGGATACCACTTTGGTGGTCCAGTTCACTGTTTTCCCACCCACCTTCCCCCTGAAGAGCTCCACCAGGAGCTGATGGAAGGTTTGGAAGCCTATGGCTTCAACCCCATCCTGAAATTTGTGGTCCCAAATGGGGCCACATGCCTCACTGAGCCTTGGGCATATGCCACAATCAACCCCAACTCAAGTAAAATTGCCCTGTCAATTCTTCCTCACGCCACTATCCTCTCCACCCATGACCATCCATTCTAGGCCCACATTGAGGGCGGATGGACAATATGTCCAATATGTTTCAAGTGGACCACTTGAAACAGAAAGCCCATCCCTAGCTGCTTCTGATGGCGCTGTTTTCTCATCTGCTGGCCTTCATTCTGCCACCAAATTTGCGCCACCTTTGGTATGGGGCGCGATCCTACCTCCCCCTCACCCAAAGACTGTTGCTGCAGCTGCACCTGGAGCCACCAATCAGCCTCCTCCTCGCCTCAGTACCATGAATGCTCCATCCAATCAAACACAATATTAGACCCCAGTTCAATCCCATGCATCCTCTAATGAACCAACCAAACCACAGGAATATGCCAACAATACAATTCAAGTCAACCAAAATCCTTGGGACTTATCAGCTGAAATTGATAAGTCCAAGAATAAAATAGAGAACTGCATTATACAAATCAAGCAATTTGTGTATATTGACAATAGTGAGGAACTGCCCCCTCGCTTATACATCCCCCCAGCAAAATGCTGAAATGTTCTGCAGTGACCACCAGCTGGCTGTTGAAGCAATGACTAAGTCAGATTTTCACCCTTTCCGCAAAGCTGCTGACAAATCAGTGGCAATGTTTGCAGGAAGAATCTCTCCTCCAAATATTCCCTCCAATGCCAATAAGGTACAAAAAGATATGCTGATTGAGGCCCACAAAGAAGCCAATGACGCCATTCAGCATGTGACAGAGGTAGCGCAGAAACCCAAATAAAAGATTACCTGCACCAATATCGCCACATTCAAAAAACTACCTGATGCACACATGAAAGCTGAACTAGCTTTAAAAAATTACATTGGAACCTTATATATAGCAGATGTTTTAATACTACACCTATATTTGGAAAATAGCTCCATAACCCACTGATGCCCCAATGCTCCTGCTCTCCACCGTAGCCTGCACCATTCTTTGGGATGAAGACATGACCAAGGATGAGCCCCCTGACCCCCGTCCCCTTATGCCATGATGGGATAAGCAGTTACCACTGTCCCACCTGGTTGGTTGAGTTCACATGATGTGTGTGTTGTCCACTCATTTTGGGTGGTTCATTTTTTATTTGGTGAGTATTTAAATTTAGGTTTTAAGTTTTGGTAATGTCTGTCTCCTGGTTGGCTTACCTCAGTTAAATAAAAGAAATATACAAATGTTTTTTGCTTCTTTGTTTGCTCAGAAGAGTTCATATACATTCATCTGATTGTGATAAAACTTAAATGAGATGTTATGCACATGCCCATGAAGATTTCTGAATTAGTTTCTATATTAAAATCATAAAAAAATAAAAAGTTTTATATGCAAAAAGGAACTTTACATGTTTAAGTAATCAGTATATTGTTACAGTTGAGCAATTTTTTAATTTAATTGATTTATAGTTTTAATGGTTTTGCCAAGCGGTTAGTGGTTTTAGGTTGATTATTAGGCTCATTAAGTTTTAGTAAGCAGTTAGTAATTAACTGATTCAATAAATTATTTAGTTTTGGTAAGTTGTTGGTGGTTTTGGTGGTTTTGATAAGTTTAGTTTAGTTTTACCAAGTAGCACTGTAATTTTTTTGATTTTTGATGTTCAACGGTTCTACCTAAGCAGTTTAGTGGTTTATATATGATACAAAAATCTAAAATACTCAGTTTTAACGTTTGTTTTTGAACCTGAGAAATGCCAGGTTATACCACTATCTATCTACAATATTAAATCTTACTTAATATTTATATATTGTTTGTTTGTTAAACCTGAGCAACGCCAGGTAATACCACTTTATAAAATCCAAAATATTGATTTGAATTATCTGGTAAGCTATAAACACTACAGCAAAGCACAGGTATCTGAATGCTATTACTCTATAGATTTTCGGGATTTAATAGTTTATTAGTCAAAAATTTATAATTACTTTAACAAAAGTTATATGTAAGATTAAAAAAGATAAATTTTTTAGTATATGTATATCATTTTGCTGAGCGTTTTAGTATAATAATATAATTTGATAAGTTCATAGGTTTTGATTATTAGTTGGTGGGTTTTGATTGTTTTATAAGTTCAACAATTGGTTTTGGATGAGTAGTAATTAGTTTATTAATTTATAGTTCAATTGGTTTTGACTGAATGGTTGCTTATCTAGACAATTTGATAGTTTTAATTAATTTTGGCCAAGTAATTGAATATTTTATTGAGTTAATGGTTTCTGAATTTATTGATGGCCATTGTCCAATATAAAAACCAAAATATCAAATTATAATCATTGGTAAAGCTATAAATTCAAGAAAAGCTGGAAAATTAGCTAGTATACATATAAAGTAGATTTTGTTCAGTTTTTTGCAGTACAATTTCTATTCTTTTACCAAAGTTGATGCAACCCTTTCTAGTATTCAAAGAATTTTTCTGAAGGAATTAAAATATATTTTTACAAAATATCGATATACAAAATGAAAGAGAAAATTATATTTAAAGGGTTTCATTATGTATAATATGTATAATAAACTAGAGCAGATCAGATTTGAACAATTTACAAGTTTCTATTCTATTGGCTTCAATATAATTTATTGACTGCCTTAGCTAACTTATTATCTTCAAATTATTGGCTAACGCTAAATGCTAGAAGTTACAAAGCTTATTTAACACAATTAATAGCACCTGTCTATAGACTGATAGCCACCAGTTTGAACCTAGCTATAACTTATATATTATATATGTATATTTATTTTATAAGAAGTACTATTACAAAGTATTATTTATAAACTTTACTGAATATCTACTTCTCTTACTTTAATACTATTATGGGGAAAATAATGCACTTATATTTTTTTCAAAAAAGTCTGGAAGTTTTGAATTACACTTCCAATGGGGCAGGTTTAATCTTGAAGTTACACTGGGAGGATTCTCCAAAAAGGCAATAAAGTTAAATGAAAATACAGGTTAGAATTTGACCTAGTTTTTATTTTCAAAAAAAGGGAATATTTATAGGCTTTTTAACAGTTCATAATCTATCAGAGCAAATTAATCTCTGCACAATTGAATCTTCAATAAATTGATTGGGATTAGATTGATTGTTAACCTTGATAGATTAAGATATATTGCTCGCTCCTTATGATGATGTTAGGGGAATTAATGAAGTGGATTTTCTGGAGATATGAGAATTTGGTAAACTCCTGACAAAAAAGTAAAATTTTTGATTTAATTAATATAGAGTGACCTGAAGATGAGTGCCATCTATAAACTTATGTGTTAATATAAGTCTGAAGAGAATCTATATTTTTATAATTGTTTTTGCCCATGAATATAAGCCATGTAAAAGATGCTTTATATATTATCTATAGGTTGTTAATACTTAGAATCTAGTTGATGTTATGACACTATTCTAGGGTATCTTGTCTCTAAGTTTTAAAGAAGATTATCTTCTAGCTAATCTCTGTCATACTATAATCTTTTCTGGTAGTAATTAAACTAGCAATAACGATGCTCAAATGATAAGAAGGAATGCTGATAGTATACCATAAGTAAGCAATTAAGGAGGGAAGTGGCTACTCTTAGAAAGTGATCATATATTAGTGTAGAACTATAAAGGGGTGTTACAAAAATAGGTAAGGGTACTTAAATTAATATGCAAGTGAAAGTAAAGTTTAAGAGTATTATCTGGCTGGGGTAAAGTAGATGGGATATTTAACCTTGATAGCAACCTTTATCTAAAATAAAATTTTAAGCATTTAAAACTAACTTATAGACATCAAAAAATATAGAAGAAAATATAAAGTATATAAATTTTAGATAATGATGATAAAAAGAGAGGGTTCAAAAAACAAAAGTTTTGAAACTTTTCACTCTTGTTGCAATCACTTTTGCAACTTATTCAATTAAAGTCTGATTCTAGTTTGATAATCTCACAGAGGAGATTAGTCTGCGCCCATGTCAGGGAGCAGTTGGGCAAGTAAGGTAAGAGGAGCAGGTGGTAAGCCCGCGGCCTCAAACGTTCAAAAAAGCCCCGGATAAACTGGTAGAATAGAAAAAATATAAAAAACTGGCAGTCACTATTTCCCCAGAAATCCTCGCTTGGCAAGCGCAATGCAACCAGTACATCAACACGCTGCACTCCTAACCACTCTCATTGGTGGAATACAGAGTCCGTGTGTTTCTGGACATCTAACAAACAGCTCTTTGGGAAAAATTTTGTGGGGATGTGCACACTTTTTCCCAACTGTGGTGTACATCGCACCTCACTCCATGTCACATGGTCGGCTGGACCTCAGTTTCAAAAACAAGAAGGCAGCAGACGAAGCTGCTGCAGTGCGTGTAGTGATCAACCTCCTCAAAGGGCAATGGGTCATCAAAACCAAATGCACCAGATGGACAAAATCCAACCAAATTTTTCTCACATTTGACTTTTTGCCTACTACGGTAAAATGTGCCATTTTGGAGCAGCACCTGAAAGATGGTCTCACCGTTTATGGCAAAATATAATATTTTGAGATGTAATGCTTTATGCTGATGCCACAGCTGTGCACTGGCAAAGCCATTGCAGTTCTGACCCAACCAAGGAGATCACAAAGGACCTAACCCAGATCCCACACTCCACATATATCAATATTGAAGGGCATACCACCCACCCTTTCCAGGTAACTGTGGACAGCGCGCCCCCCATCTGCACCCACTGTGACGCGTTCAGCCATAAGGCACATGCATGCCCCACCAAGGAGGGCATCACATTCCAAAAGCACCCCTCGGTGGCCATGGCCAGTGGAGAGGCGCATTACAAACCAACCGCAAGCACCAAAGAGTCTTTCCCGTGAGGAGCACAAGGCTGCTACCTACTGGTAAAACCTATTTCCCCGCAAGAGCAGAAGAAGGCCAAGCAGGCCCGCAGGGCCACAGCCAAGGAAGTGGCCAAAGTCACCACCGCTATCCCACACTCCTAACTCCAGGAGGACATCAAAACCTTTGCAGCAGAAGCAACTCAGGAATCTATCAACCAATCAGATTGGGAAGCCCATGCCAATTGGGCCACCCAATCTGAGGATCTGATGGGTGACTTGATTTCACCTGATCTTTGCAACCAAGCTCCAGTTGAAACTGACTTGGTCTCCAACCTACCTGAAAATTTGTTTTTTCCCGCTCAATGGTGCACTGAACTCATCTGCACTGCAAAAAATTCATCCGACGTCAGGGAAACAAAAAGCAAAGGCAAAAGCCAACGCGAACCTTTCTGCTAAAATCAACAAAACTACCAATAGTGTTGCTGCAAACACCTGTGCTGCCATGAAGGCCCGCGGGGTTCTAGAAGAGGATGGTGGGCCTGGGTGCCCACCCCCTCACACCTTAGGTGTGAGGGGGAAACCTTCACTTTAGGGGCATTAAATATCGCTGGACTCAAGGCCTTGCCATCCAGGGCTAGGAAACTGAGTTTTTTACAAAAAAGTTACCAGTGGATATCTTGGCCATCCAGGAGTCCCACTGTCCACGAGGTTCTGAGGATGCTTGAGAAACCATGATCCTCCCATCCCTATCCTTTTGGTCAGAGCACTGTGGGGTGCTAGTTCAGAAAAACAATCTTTTCAAATTTTATTGTTGGAATCCTTTCTCAAAGGCTGAGTCCTTGTTGTCACCTTTTTGTGGGATGACAAAGTGCACACTATTGTCAACATCTACACCCCAACCTTTGCATGAGAATATCAGGAATTTTTCTCATCAGTCAAATCCCTCCTGTTACCCCAGACCCTTTTGTAGTCGGCGATATGAACTGTTGGCTAAACACACCAATGGACCGTTGGCCTACCTCCTCCCATGCCCCTCAGGGTCACGTAGAATTTCGCGTTCTAAAGGCCACCCTTGGGTTAATGGATGTGCTGCCGCAGTGAGCCCCGCTGCTCAAAAACATGACGCGACCCCACGTCCACAATGGCCAATTAAGGTCCATGACCCGCATAGACCTTATCCTTACGCTGGCGAAATTCCAACCCCACATTTCCCACTTCAAAACAACAAAAATTAAAATCTTAAACAACCGGCTGGTCTTGATAACCTACCACCTACCTGTCACAGTGGCTAATGCCCCACATTGGTGCAAACTCCGCCCTCCCAAACTTGCGTCACCAGGATTTTCCATTTGGGTGGAATCAGCAACTTTGGAAAAAGAGTTTGTTACACCATTTTGCGCGGACCCCATCTCCACATGGGCAGTCTTTAAAGAGGATACCATTCGCCACTCTCACCACCTCTCCTCCTGGTGCTCACAAACCACATTGGCCATCATCTCGCGCACTCTGGCAGAGTTGGCACACCTGGAGTCTAATATCTCAGCTACAGGATACAGCCCTGCATGGGGCTGGAAGTGGGAGGAGGCATCCTCCCACCTCAACGCGCTCAAAAGGCAACACAAACATCGGATTTGTGTTCAATACAGGGCCAAATGAGTTACAGAGGGTGACAAGTGCACCGCATATTTTTTTAAAAATTTTTTGCACCACGCCAGAGCGTGGCCTGCACACAGATGCAAAGATTGGATAATTTCATCGTGGATACACCAGCTGAAGTGGCAATCAAAACACAAAAGTGTTACTCTGATTTATACTGATCCAATCCAATTCAGCTGGCCAAAGTGGCGGAATTTCTTGACTGAACCCACATTCACACCGTTTCCTGATACCTGGAAATAATGAATTTGATTACTCCAAATAAATTATGGACAGCCATCCGCGGTGCACCAAACTGGAAATTCCCAGGCCCAGATGGCATTCCATATGAATTATATAAAAAGTACTTCAAATATATATCCTCACTACTGCTTGCCTCACTTAACCAGAGCCTTCTGGAAATGCGCCTCCTACCAGGAGGACAAGAGGACTTCACCGTCACACTCTTCAAGGAAGGGGACAAGCTAGACTTAGCCAACGGGCGCCCCATTTCTTTAACTAACATGGATACAAAAATTTCAACAAAAATCATGGCTAACCGTTTAGGGATTGTAGCATCTGCCACCATCTCCCCAGAACAATTTGGTTTCATACCCAGAAGGTCAATTTGGGACAACGTGCACTCTGTTGCTAACGCATGCCAGTCCACAGCCTCTGGGGCACTTGTATTCCTGGACCAACAGAAGGCCTATGATAGAGTAAACTGGGAATACCTCAGGGCCTGCCTCCATCAATTCCGCTTACCCCCTCACTTCATCAACTGGGTGATGCTGCTCACAGAATCTGCAACAATGGCAGTACGTGGCCCTGGCTTCCTAATGGAAGTTTTCCGCCCTCAAAGGGGCTTGCGACAAGGGGACCCCCTTAGCCCAATCTTATATAACTTCAGCCTTGACCCAAAACTTCAAAACGTGAATGCCCAACCCACTGGGGTCCATGTGCCAGGCCAAGCCCCAGTCAAGATGATGGCATTTGCAGACAACTGTGTGGTTGGGGTGTCTAATAATTATGATGCACGCGCACTTGAAGCTCTCATCCAGGAGTATTCCCGAGTAAGTAACACTGCACTGAATGATTTCAAAACCAAAATCATCCTCCTTGGTCGGTATCAAACCTGCTGGGTCCCAGCAACCAGTGCCCAGCCCAGCCCATCTGCTCGCAAATGTGCTCGCCCTCCCAGCTCATCCCACACCGTCCCACTGGTGCTCCCCTTCGTTCCACGCCCTACCATAGGGCTGGTCCACCATCTGGGCGTGTGGGTGGAGGCAGGCGGGTACGCATCAGCAGTAATGGAAAGTCATATTCTAGAAAACGTGACAAAGCATATCGCCTCCCTCAGAGCCCACCAAACTTCCCTTACTGGCAGGGTTGTTTTAGCCAACTCTATGCTCCTCTTTAAAGTCTGGTTTGGAGTCCACGCCATCCCCTTCTACCCAAGCTTTTTCAAATCCTTGTATGCCCTGCTGCAAGGATGGCTTTGGTCAGGCCGCCCACCACCAGTATGGCTAGAGGTCATGTTTGGCCCTCATCATCATGGTGGCATGGGCCTGCTTGAATTCAAATCCCATGCTGCCAAGATCCTGAGCACCTGGATTGCGTTTGTCACCACCCCTATGCTCCCCTCCCAACACTGGTCCCGCGCGGCCCACTCCAACTTCTCCCACACCTTGGGCCTCAACAATCCATCGAACCCTCACTCCCTGATGAAATACCTGGCTTCACACCCTCGGCCACAGGTCCTCACGGGACTAAAACCCACTACAAACGAATCCTCCTCTCCATACGGAGCGCTGAGTGGAGAATTTGTATTAGCGGACACACAGCCCAGAGAGGCCGCCCCTCTCCTCAGTTCACACAAAAGGTACAGGGGCTACCCATCCAAGATGGCGTGATCCCCACATGGCCCCATGTCCTATCCAGGGTGGACTACCTGGACATGATGGACATCCCTTACTCCATTGAGACCCAAAAAACTATCTGGAAATATGCACACCATCCTCTGTTGCAGCCTCAAATCCTTTCCTATGTGTGGCGCTGCCTGAGGCGGTTGTACCGTATGGCTGAGCGCTCTAACGCTTTACACTCATCCTGCGTCGTGTGTGGCCAGTATGGAACGCTGTTCCACCGCCTGGAGAAGTGTCCTACCTCTAAAGTGATATGTCGCGAAGTTCAACGTTTGCTTGGCCAGGATCAAACACATCCTTTAGTCTGTCAAGAGATATGTTTGCTTTATCAATGGCTTCCCCCTTCCACCCTCCCTCCATGCTCTGGTGGTTGCAATCGCCATGTGGACTATCCACATGATTGTCTTGGATGCCATTGCAGGCTCCACCCCCACTTTCCCAGAAGCTGTCCACAGATTTTGGTCTCATTTGGTGGACCACTTTCAGGTGTGGATGTTTGGATACCTCCAACCGCGTCGCTGACAGCTGGTCTCCTCCTGGTTCCCAGTTTGGTTCATCAAATCAGACTCTTTCCTCCACACGTGTTCAATTGTGGCTACGGCTCCTTCACACGTTCCCTCCCCCTCCCCATAAGTGGCGTTCCCGCTGGCAACAAGAGATAGCATCGCTTCTCTGGGGTGCCTTCCCTGTTACTAAGTTTTGTCTCTTTTGGGTCAAATTCGGAAGTGTCTGTCCCATGGTCGGCCTTCCTCGCAATAAATTCAAGATACAAATGAACTAAAACAACTCTTGGATGACAGATTTCTGAAGCCGTCACAATGTCCCTGGGCCTCGCCGTTGCTGCTGGTGAGAAAGAAGGATGATAGGCACCAGGCGGTAATGGATTACCATCAGCTAAAATGCCATCACCTAAAAAGACAGTTACCCTCTACTCTGTATCGACGATTTTTTATGAATTTTAGCTGGATCTCAGTTTTTACCATCAATGGATCTCACCAGTGTGTATTGTAAGATTGAGCTTGTGCCAGAGGAGAGAGAATTGAACCCTTATATTGATTGAAGGATTATTTGAGTCCACTTGAATGCCTCAAGGCCTTTGCAACGCTTCAGCTACATTTCAATGAGCAATAGACTGTCTACTGGTGGATCTGAAGATGTGGTGTATACTGGTTTATTTAGATGTAACAGTATTATTCCAAACTTTTGATCAGCATTTGGCTCAACCAAAAGATTTTTTTGAATGTCTGTGCTCTTCTTTAATAAAGTTGAAGCCCACCAATTGCTGATTCTTCTGGACTGAAATGGATTTCTAGGACATAAGGTTACCCAAGAGGGTATTTCGTCACTACCCAATAAGGTGATCACCATAAAAATGACTTACCCAAAAAGTTTACATGATATACAGGTCTTTATTGTAATTGCGGTTATTACTGACAGTTTATATATATTTGCTGAACTTTCTAAACTGTTAACCTATCTTCTTCATAAAGAGATCCCGTTATAGGAAGAAAACCCAACAGCAGGCCATTAATGTTCTGAGAAAGGCTCTAGCTACTGATCCTGTATTGGTGCACCCCAAGTTTGACAAACCTTTCATCCTCTTTACAGACGCCAGTGAATGGCTGTGGGGGCTATTCTCGTTCATCTTGATACAAATCAATTCTGTCACCCTATCACTTACTTCAATAAGGCTTTAACTTAGGCGGAAAAAAACTACAGCGTAACTGAACGCAAATATTTGGCTGTCCTGTTGGCCATCAAACATTTTCGTCTCTTCCTTTATGGGAACCATTTCATCATATTTACAGACCATTCCTCTCTACGCTGGCTACCACAGATGATATACTCTAATGGATGATTGGAATTTTGGGTCCTTAACTACAGAGTTACAATATCTCAATTATTCATTAATCTGGCATGGTGCATCAAAACGCTAAAAGATTATTTTGGCTAACCATACTAACAATATATACTTCTAAAGAGGATTGGATCTATGAACTTATTATGAAACTGGAGGACTGGAGTAGAGAGGCTCCAGGAATCCAACACTGATTAAAGAAGATGGCTGAACATACTCAGGTTGAAAATGGACTATTGTATAAGCAAGTTGGGACGCCTTGGCTACAGTATGTCTGACCTTCCACCAGAACAGATCTGCTCTGTAATCTCATATGACTTTGGGCCATGGCGCGGTAAATGAAGATCCATCAATGGCTAAGGGAACGTTATTACTGGGATGGGATGATTGAAACTATCCAAGACGTCATAAATATCTGCTTTACGTGCACCATTCAGAAACCTCCAAATATGATGTATTAAAGCTTGGGCTTAAGTCCCTCAGTTCCATTTACCACAGTTAGCATCAGCGTCATTGGTACCTTGCCTTCGGCGTTGTATGGTCCTTGCTACATCATCTTAGCGGTTGACTACTTTACAAAATGGGTGGAGGTCATCTCCGTTGCCTCACCCACCTCTAAGGCCACCGCCTCTTTTTTACTAAAATAGGTCTTCAACTGCCACGGTAGTCTCAAGGTGCTGCTCTCTGAAAATGGGACCAACTTCATCTCTCAAGTAGTCACGGGATATCATTTTGCTGATTAGACCTATCAGTCCTTTACAGCACCCTACCATCCTTCTACTAATGATGCTGTATAGCGGGCAATTGATATGTTAGCCGTCATCCTTTAAAATATGGCACAATCCAACCCTTCTCAATAGAACAAATATCTAACTGCTGCTTTGCTAGCCTAACGCATTTGTTACAAATGAATCATATAAATGTCACCTTTAAGGGCCCTTTATAAAAAAGAGCCAATAATGCCTTTGAACATGAAACTCATATTAGAACCTCAACACCAGACACCACTGATCTCAATATGCAAAGGCAGGCAATAAATTGTTTTTTACTATAGGCTTTAGACGCTAGATCCATGAAGACTATAAGTAAATGTTAGACTGAATGAATTTATTGCAAGGAAGGCCGACCATGGGATGGATACTTCCGAATTTGACCCAAAAGAAACAAAACTTAGTAACAGGGAAGGCACCCCAGAGAAGCGATGCTATCTCTTGTTGCCAGCGGGAACGCCACTTATGGGGAGGGGGAGGGAACGTGTGAAGGAGCCGTAGCCACAATTGAACACGTGTAAAGGAAAGAGTCTGATTTGATAAACCAAACTGGGAACCAGGAGGAGACCAGCTGTCAGCGACGCGGTGGGAGGTATCCAAACATCCACACCTGAAAGTGGTCCACCAAATGAGATTGGAATCTGTGGACAGCTTCTGGGAGAGTGGGGGTGGAGCCTGCGATGGTATCCAAGACAATCGTGTGGATAGTTCACATGGCGATTGCAACCACCAGAGCATGGAGGGAGGGTGGGAGGGGGAATCCATTGAAAAAGCAAACATAACTCTTGACAGAATGAAGAGATGTGTTTGATCCTGGCCAAGCAGACGTTGAACTTCGCGACATATCACTTTAGAGGTAGGGCACTTCTCCAGGCGGTGGAACAGCGTTCCATACTGGCAACACACGACGCAGGATGAGTGTAAAGCGTTAGAGCGCTCAGCCATACGGTACACCCGCCTCAGGCAGCGCCACACATAGAAAAGGATTTGAGGCTGCAACAGAGGATGGTATGCATATTTCCAGATAGTTTTTTGGGTCTCAATGGAGTAAGGGATGTCCATAATGTCCAGGTAGTCCACCCTGGATAGGACATGGGGCCATGTGGGGATCACGCCATCTTGGATGGGTAGCCCCTGTATCTTTTGTGTGAACTGAGGAGAGGGGCGGCCTCTCTGGGCTGTGTATCCACTTTTATGAATTCTCTACTCGGCGCTCCGCATGGAGAGGAGGATTCGTTTGTAGTGGTTTTAGTCCCATGAGGACCTGTGGCCGATGGGTGTGAAGCCAGGTATTTCATCAAGGAGTGAGGGTTTGATGGATTGTTAAGGCCCAAGGTGCAGGAGAAGTTGGAGTGGGCCGCGCGGGACCAGTGTTGGGAGGGGAGTGTAGGGGCAGTGACAGCCGCAATCCAGGTGCTCAGGATCTTGGCAGCATGGGATTTGAATTCAAGCAGGCCCATGCCACCATGATGATGAGGGCCAAACATGACCTCTAGCTGTACTGGTGGTGGGCGGCCTGACCAAAGCCATCCTTGCAGCAGGGCATACAAGGATTTAAAAAGCTTGGGGAGAGGGGATGGCGTGGGCTCCAAACCAGACTTTGGAGAGGAGCATAGAGTTGGCTAAAACAACCCTGCCAGTAAGGGAAGTAGGGTGGACTCTGAGGGAGGAGATGTGCTTTGTCACGTTGTCTAGAATACGACTTTCCATTACTGCTGATGCAAACCCGCCTGCCTCCACCTACACGCCCAGATGGTGGACCGGCCCTATGGTAGGGCGTGGCACGAAGGGGAACACTAGTGGGGCGGTGTGGGGTGAGCAGGGAGGGCGAGCACGTGTGCGAGCAGATGGGCTGGGCTGGGCACTGGTTGCTGGGACCCAGCAGGTTTGATACCGACCAAGAAGGATGATTTCAGTTTTGGAATCGTTCAGTGCAGCATTACTTACCTGGGAATAATCCTGGATGAGAGCTTAAAGTGCATGTGCGTCTTTATTATTAGACACCCCAACCACACAGTCGTCTGCAAACGCCATCATCTTGACTGGGGCTTGGCCTGGTACATGGACCCCAGTGAGTTGGGCATTCACGTTTTGAAGTAGTGGGTCAAGGCTGAATTTGTATAAGAGTGGACAGGGGGTGAAAGACTGAATGAAGCAAAGCCCAGAAATTGGTTTAACCTGAATATTAGTTAGAGGACCTTGTCCTGTTTTATCATCATCAGCCTGGAGGATAGAATACATAAGCTTGAAACGGTATGGTCAGGCCCTTAATGAGTGATTTATTGATGAGGACTGGAATAATAGATTGATTCTGTCAAATAGGCTCTGTCATAAATTGGGTACATGCCAGATACCTCCAGAGTTATATCCCTCCTCAGCAAGATCTTGAGAGGTAATTGTCAGAAAAATTGGAGTATGCTGAGATGGACGATATTTGAACACAAACTGAATTGCAACCTGACCAGAGGAGATCCACCAATTTTGTGGATACCAAAAACAACAAGGATAACAATCTCCTGAAATAGCGATTGGAATCTTGAACCTCTCCTGAATTCACCAAATTACCTGACAAAGGCGCTGACTCACTTTACAAAGATCTTGCCTTTCAGAGGTCATCAGAATCTGCTGCCGTGAGCAAAGAAGGCAAGTATTCTAAAAGTCTTTGTACTCCACCTCGCCAATCAAGAGATCACCATACCTGACTCTATCCTAGATTTCCCCCAATGTTTATCCTAAAAGATCCCAATTCTCACAGGGTCATGTAATTATTTCTGATTCAAAACTATTAAAGATACTTTCATATTTTCCTAATTGTTATAATAGAGATTTTTCTTCCTATTTTTATACATAAATCTTGCCTGTTCAAAGTGAACAAAGTAGCCTCAACTATGGACGTCCATTGAGAGATTGCCTTA
This sequence comes from Massospora cicadina, assembly GCA_022478985.1. NCBI lineage: Eukaryota > Fungi > Entomophthoromycota > Entomophthoromycetes > Entomophthorales > Entomophthoraceae > Massospora > Massospora cicadina. Next base: position 1,581 of record JAKSZP010018830.1, on the reverse strand, counting down.
GTAGCACAGTAGCCCTAAGAGATTCCCTCTGTAGCAAATTTCAACCAATAATTGAGTAGCTTTAAGGTTCAAACCTTTAGACAAATTAACAAACCTGAAAATAAGCTTTAAGAAAATTGAGTATTATATTATTTTGAGTTATTTTTTATGATGGCAAGATTTAATGTGATTGATTAATAAAACAAAATTATATTCCTTATAAATTTTAAAAGCATGACAAACTTTATAAAGAAAGTTCTTGTCATTCTCTAATGAAGTTAATTATAGTTAGTAAATGTTATATCCTGCTTTTTTGCAAACTAAATTTTAAATCATAATTGGGTCATAAGAACTTATATAAAAAGTTATTTTACAAACTTGTAACATCCCTTTAGATTTTATTATACCATCATATACAAAACAGTGCCATTATTTACTCAAGAGACTTTTTAAATTTTACAAAATAAACATTATCATTGATAGGATAATTACTTTCATCTCTGATTAGTTTTAGTTAAAATTGGGCCTTCACCTTAGCAATGGAATCTCTGAGAGTCATTTTAGTTCCCAATGTCATTATTATTAACAGCTTATAGAAATAGAACATTGAATTTAAAGAGAAATTCATAGAGCTCTGAAACTATCTATTTTTAGATGTCTGAGACTACAAGTCTTAAGATATGTCCTATAGAATAAGTCCCAATGCCCCAATTTGAACAACACCTGAATTTTAAGAAAATTGCCATCTGAAAAATTCCTCCATTAATTATATATAGCTAAGAACAATTTATTAAAATTCTAAATTTTAAAAGTTTGTACTAGAACATTATATGTTTAGCAAATTTTTTACACTTCAATTACTTAATTGATCAAATTAATATTTAATTAAGTTAATAAATACATCAACTGTTAATATCTCACTGACTTGTTTTTAAAATGTTATCAAATATGATTTTTGCAACCCTTGTGGGGTAATGATGTACCTAACCTAGAATTTTTAGCTTCTGCTGAAGTGCTCCTGGGATGTCTTTTTTAGCCCCTATTAACTGGTCGAGGTATCCTCCTTTGGGACCTTGCTCAACACCTCACGTGCTCCCAGGAGTTGCTTAGAAGCTCCCTGGTGCTCCACTTAAGCAACATGCACTTTGACTTTAGGTTGGATATGGAAACTTTCTTCCCCTATGCGAATGAAGACATTATTGAGATGGCGCATGCAGTGTTTAAATCCATCAGTTTGGCAATCCAGAACTCTTTAATGAATACTTTATCCTGGGCTTCTCTAGTGAGAACCAGGCTATGGCTGAAGCTACTATGTCACTCGTTTACAAAAAATACTCACATCTCCACCACCTGTGCTCAGCTGCTGGCAGATGCCACTCTGGTGGTCCAGTTTTCTGACCTGACACACACCTCTCACCTGAGAAAACTATGCCAAGAGCTCCTGGAGGGATTGGCCACTTACAATGCCAACCCTATCCTTCAATTCTTTATTCCAATGGTGCCTACCACCTTACAGAGCCTTAACCTTTTCAACGATCCACCCCTTCCACTGGGACACTAATTTTGCAATTCCCCTCAAACTATGATATGCTCTACCCCTGA
>JAKSZP010018829.1:5000-77061 GCA_022478985.1 Massospora cicadina | reverse complement strand
AAGAGCAAACGCCTGGCGCTGTCTGAGAAGGACCTATAGGACAATGGACCGCTCCAACTCCCTCCACAAAACATGTGCAGTATGTGGAGGGGAGAGACATTTACATCACCGCCTAGAAACATGCCCCCCAACCAAAGCTATATGGCAGGAAGTCGCACGCCTGCTCAAGATTCAAAACGAACAGGAATTCTCAATATCAAAAAGTATCTTCGCGCTCCAGATTGAGTCACCAATCTCATCTACCCTCCGCTCCCTAATAATACCCATTGCAATGTGGACAATCCACACAATTGCATTAGATGCGTTCAAGGGCACGGTCCCAACCATTCATGGGATTATTAACAGATTCCATGTCCACTTACTAGAGCGCTTACAAGCCTGCTCTACTGATATATGAGACCAAGACAAAAAGCGCTCATAGAATCATGGTTCCCACTCTGGTTCCTCCACACAGACCCTTTCCTTCACACCTGTTCCATAGCAGGGGAAACCCCCTCAGAGTAGTGCACCAACCCCCCCATACCTGGCAGTCCCGCTGGCAACAGGGGTAACTTGAGTACCCTGAGGTGCCTAATTTTATGTTTGTCAGTTATTTCCTTAGTTTTATGTATATTTGGTAATGTACGTCCCCTGGTCGGCTTACCTTGGTTAAATAAAATATAAACTACTCAGCATAAGAAATCATCTGGGGATCAAATAAAGATAACGTCTAAAAATACCATGGACAAATAGACAGCAGTAAATTGTAATCAATTTTCTGCCTTATGGAAAAATTGATATGACAATCCTTGTAATTAGCATGATAACACTTGCACATGGACCGCCCAAATGATAGTACCTAGTGCTATCAAGAAAGGCCTGCTGACATCCTAATTAGGGTGCATCTTTTACTTAAATTGATGCCAAAATTTCACATAAGATGTAATTCATCAGCAGTATGATGAAACTCAAATTGAGATGATCCTAGGACAATTTTGCACGTTCTTATTGCGATTTTTATCCCTGAAATCCTCCCAAAATATAGTACTTTGCCACCAATAAACCTAGCAATAGGCCATAGTTGTATCAGTTCAAGGGCCAAACTGAGGTGGAAAATAATCTGTGGAAATTGCGTGCTCAATATGTGGCCAGGAGAAGGACTTTTCTTTCTTGTTGCACACTTTTGCAACCTATTCAATTCAAGACTAAATCTAGTTTGATAATCTCATAGAGGGGATTAGTCTGCGCCCATGTCTGGGAGCAGTTGGGCAAGCAAGGCAAGAGGAGCAGGCGGAAGGCTGCGGCCTCTAACGTTCAAAAACGCCCCGGAGAATCTGGCGGAATAGAAAAAAATCTAAAAAAACTGGCAGTCACAATTTTCCCAGAGATACTTGCGTGGCAAGTACAATGCAACCAGTACATCAACACGCCACATTCCCAGCCACTTTCATCGGTGGAATTTGGAGTCCGTGTGTATCTGGACATCCAAAAAACGGCCCTATGGGAAAAATTTTGTGAAGATGTACACAAAATTTTCCCAACCGCAGTGTACGTTGCACCTCACTCCATGTCGCGCGGTTGGCTGGACCTAGGTTTCAAAAGCAAAATAGCACCAGACGAGGCTGCAGCGGTGCGCATAGTGGTTGACCTCCTCAAAGGGCAATGGGTCATCAAAACTAAATGCACCATATAGACAAAATCAAACCAAATTTTCCTCATGTTTGACTTTTTGCCTACTACGGTAAAACAAGACAATTTGGAGCAACACCTGAAAGATGGTCTTACCATATATGGCGAAATACAATCTTTTGAAATGCAACATTTCATGCTGATGCCACACCTGTGCACTGGCAAAGCCATCGCAATTCTGACCCCAACTGAGGAGATTGCAAAAGGACCTAACCCAGATCCTGCACTCCACCTTTATTGACATTGCAGGGCATACCACCCACCCATTCCGGGTAACCGTGGACAGCGCACCCCCATTTGCACCCACTGTGACGCGTTCAGCCATAAGGTGCATGCGTACCCCATCAAGGAGGGCGTCACATTCCAAGAGCACCCCCTTGGCAGCCATGGCCAGCAGAGAGGTGCACTACGAACCAACCGCAAGCACCAAGGAGGCTTTCCCATGGGGAGCACAAGGCTGCTACCTATTGGTAAAGCCCAACTCCCCACAGGAGTGGAAGAAGGCCAAGCAGGCCCATAGGGCCGCAGCCAAGGAAGCGGCCAAGGCCACCACCACCATCCCACACTTACAACGCCAGGAGGACATGGAGACCTTCGTGGTGGAAGCAACTCAGGAATCCATCACCCAATCAGATTGGGAGGCCCATGCCGAGTGGGCCACTAAATCTGAGGATCTGATGGGAGATTCGATCTCACCCAATTGCTGCACCCAAGCTCCAGTCAAAAATGACTTGGGACCTATCCCAACCAAAAAAAAATTTTACCCCACTCAATGGTGCACCAAACTTATCCGCACCACAAAAAATTTGTCTGACGTCGGGAAAACAAAAAGCAAAGGCCAAAGCCAATGTGACTCTTTCCACAAAAATTAACAAAAACCCCGATAGCGTTGCTGCTAATACCCACGCTGCTGTGAAAGCCCGTGGGGATCTGGAAGAGGCTGGTGGGCCTGGGGGCCCACCCCCTCACACCTAAGGTGTGAAGGGGAAACCTTCACTCTAGGGATGCTGAATATCGCCAGACTCAAGGCCTCCCCATCCCGGGCTAGGAAACTGAGTTTTTTACAAAACAATTTACCCGTGGATATCCTGGCCATCCAGGAGTCCCAATGTCCACGAGGTTCTGAGGATGCTTGGAAAACAATGCTCCTACCATCCCTATCCTTTTGGTCAAAGCACTGTGGGGTGCTAATTCAGAAAAAACAATTTTTTCAAATTCACATCCTCAGAAACATTCCTAAATGGCTGAGTGCTCGTTGTCACCTTCTCATGGGCTGATGTTGCACACACAATCATCAACATTTATGCCCCAAACGGTGCACACAAGCATTGGGAATTTTTTCATTGGTCAAATCCCTCCCGCTTCCCCCCAATTCTTTTCTAGTTGGTGACATGAACTGTTGGCTAACCTCAATAATGGACCGGTGGCTGCCCTCACCCCACGCCCCACAGGGTTACGTAGAACTACGCATTCTAAAAGCCACCCTTGGGTTAATGGATGTGCTGCCACGACATGGTCCACTGCTCAAAAACATGACGCATCCCCATACCACAACGGCCAATTAAGGTCCATGACCTGCATCGACCTTATTCTAATGCCGGCAAAATTCCAACCCCACATCTCCCACTTCAAAACAATGAAAATGGAATTCTATGACCACCGACTGGTCTTGATAATATACCACTTACCCGTCACAGTTGCAAAGGCCCCACATTGGTGCAAAATCCGCCACCCCCCGAGCTTGCATCATATGGATTTTCCACGTGGGTGGAAGAGGCAACTTTGGTGAAATTGCTTGTTGCACCGTTTTGTGCGGACCCCATTTCCAAATGGGCAACTTTCAAAGAAGACATCATCCGCCACTATCACCATCTCTCCTCCAGATGCTCATGAGCCACATCGGTGGTTATATCATGCGTGCTGGCAGAATTGGCCCACTTGGAGTCCAACATTCCAGCCACAGGATATAGCCCTGCATGGGGCCAGAAGTGGGTGGAGGCAGCTGCCCACCTCAACGCACTCGAAAGGCAACACAAACATTGGGTTTGTGTCCAATACAGGGCCACACGCATCACTAAAGGTGACAAGTGCACCGCATACTTCTTTAAAAAAATTTTCGCACCATGACAGAGCATGGCCTGCACACAGGTGCGAAGATTGGATAATTCCATTGCAGACACACTGGCTGAAGTGGCAATCAAAATGCAAAGATATTACTCCGAGTTATACCAAGCTGAACCAATTCAGCCGGCCAAAATGGCGGAATTTCTTGACAGAGTCATATCCGCACCATTTTCTGATACCCAGAAATAATGAATTTAATTACTCCAAATGAATTATGGACAGCCATTCGCGGTGCACCAAACTGAAAATGCCCAGGCCCAGATGGCATTCCATATGAGTTCTTCAAAAAGTATTTTAAATATATATCCCCATTGCTGCTAGCCTCACTCAACCAAAGCCTGTCAGAAATGCGCCTCCTACCAGGAGGACATGAGGCCTTTACAGTCACACTCTTCAAGAAAGGGGATAGGCTTGACTTAGCCAACTGGCGCCCCATTTTTCTAACAAACACAGACACCAAAATTTTAACAAAAATCATGGCTAACCGTTTAGGGACTGTAGCATCTGCCACCATCTCCCCAGAACAATTCAGTTTCATCCCCAGAAGGTCGATTTGGGATAACGTGCACTCTGTGGCTAATGTGTGTCAGTCCACAGCCTCTGGGGCACTTGTATTCTTGGACCAACAAAAGGCCTATGATAGAGTAAACTGGGAATACCTAAGGGCCTGCCTCCATCAGTTCCGCCTACCCCCCACTTCATTAACTGGGTGATGCTGCTCACGGAATCTGCAACAATGGCAGTGCGTGGCCCAGGCTTCCTAACGGAAGTAGTCCGCCCTCAAAGGGGCCTGCGCCAAGGGGACCCCTGAGCCCACTCTTATACAACTTCAGCCTTGACCCACTACTGCGAAATGTGAATGCCCAACTCACTGGGGTCCATGTGCCAGGCCAAACCCCAGTCAAGATGATGGCATTTGCAGATGATTGCGTGGTGGGGGTGTCTAATAACAAAGATGCATGTGCCTTGAAGCCCTCATCCAGGAATATTCCCGGGTAAGCAACGCGGCACTGAACGCCTCCAAAACCGAAATCATCCTCCTTGGTCGGTTTCAGAACTGCTGGGCCCCAGCAAGTAGTTCCCAACCTGGCCCATCTGCTCGCCCACGTCCACGCCTTACTAACTCAACACACACCGCTCCACTGGTGCTCCCCTTCATGCCACGTCCTACCATAGGACCAGTACGCCATCTGGGCATGTTCATGGAGGCAGGCGGATATGCGTCAGCAGTAATGGAGTGCCATATACTGGACAACGTGACAAAGCGAATCGCCTCTCTCAGAGCCCACCTAAATCCCTTACTGGCAGGGTTGTTTTAGCCAACTCTATGCTCCTATCCAAAGTCTGGTCTGGAGCCCACGCCATCCCCTTCTCCCCAAGCTTCTTCAAATCCCTGTATGCTTTGCTACAAGGTTGGCTTTGGTCAAGCCGCCCTCCACCAGTATGGCTAGAGGTCATGTTTGGCCCTCATCATCATGGTGGCATGGGCCTGCTTGACTTCAAAGCCCATGCCGCCAAGATCCTGGGCAGCTGGATCGCGGCCGTCACTGCTCCTATACTCCCATCCCAACACTGGTCCTGCGCAGCCTGCTCCAACTTCTCCTGAGCCTTGGGCCTCAACAATCCATCAAACCCCCACTCCCTGATGAAATACCTCGCATCACACACATCAGCCACAGGTCCTCACGGGACTAAAACCCACTACAAACGAATCCTACTCTCCATGCAAAGCGCAGAGTGGAGAATTCGTATTAGTGGACATACAACCTGAAGAGGCCGCCCCTCTCCTCAGTTCACACAAGAGGTACAGGGTCTACCCATCCATGATGGCGTGATCCCCATTTGACCCCAAGTCCTATCCAGGGTGGACTATCTGGACATGATGGACATCCTTTATTCCACTGAGACCCAAAAGACTATCTGGAAATACGCACACCATCCTCTGTTGCATCCTCAAGTCCGCTCCCATGTGTGGCGCTGCCTGAGGCAGGTGTATCATACATCTGAGCGCTCTAACGCTTTACACTCATCCTGTGTCGTGTGTGGCCAGTATGGAACGCTGTTCCACCGCCTGGAGAAGTGCCCCACTTCTAAAGTGATATGGCGCGAAGTCCAACGTCTGCTAGGCCAGGATCAAACGCATCCCTTCAGTCTGTCAAAAGATATGTTTGCTTCATAAATGGCCTCCCCCTCCCACCCTCCCTCTGTGCTCTGGTGGTTGCAATCGCCATGTGGACTATCCACACGATTGTCTTGGATGCCATCGCTGGCTCCATCCCCACCCTCCCTGAAGCTGTCCACAGATTCCGGTCTCATTTGGTGGACCACTTTTAAGCGTGGATGTTTGGATATCTCCCACCGCATCGCTGACAGCTGGTCTCCTCCTGGTTCCCAGTCTGGTTTATCAAATCAGACCCCTTCCTCCACACATGCTCAATAGTGGCTACGACCCCTTCACATGTTCCCTCCCCCTCCCCATAAGTGGCGTTCCCGCTGGCAATAAGAGATAGCATCGCTCCTCTGGGGTGCCTCCCCTGGTACTAAGTTTTGTCTCATCTGAGTCATATTCGGAAGTGTCCATCCGATGGTTGGCCTTCCCCGCAATAAATTTAAATATGTGGCCAGGAGATTCCCATAAGGTATAAATACCGCTTGGCTAATGAATAATCATCAAATAATATATTAAAAATAAAGAGATATTTTATTTGATCTCTTTGCTGTTTTTTCATCAGAAGTCTCTTTTATAGAGTGTCAACAAGATGGAATCTCAGAATTCACAGCTTGTACCTTGTCTGCCTTGGTAGAAGGTCTTGAATACAAAGGAATATTGAGCCCAAATTTGACCAAAAAAGTTGGGATTTTTTTACTATGCCTAGTGAGCTTCCAAATGGTCAAAATACCATGAGACACAGGAAAAATTGAGGATTATTTGGCCAAACTTCAACCAGATTAGGTATGCAGGATCATTTTTTATCAAGTGAGCAATCCTTGGAGTTTAACACCAGGTGCAGGGTTGTCCTCCAGTACTTACAAGGAGAGCGTACCCTGTTCCATGATCAGCATGGTTTCAGGTGGTGGAATAAGCTAGCTAGCATATAGATTAGTCCCTTTGAGATAATAGAGAATTTGGGTGTCAATGTGTACATTATTAAGGACCTGGCGAGTGGTTAGATTATCAACTAAGTGCATGCTAAGATCATTAAGTCATTCAACCAATAGAGGACATGACAAGAAAGGGAATAATTTAATTTTAAACAAAACAAAACAAAACACTTTAGTATGTATATAAATGATATAGCTAATATTGTATTTTAACACATAAAATAGAGCAAATGAATAAATCTGCTGCTTGTGGTTGTAATACAATTAACTCTGACGCCTCTGATACCTCCAGCTGACCTGGAACATCAACTAACGGTATGTACTCTTGCTTTTCCTATGACGCCTCATGTTCATTTTGGGCTCGCTGGTCTCTTCATGTGTCAGTGGGGGGAGGCAGCTGTGTCATCAGAAGGAATGGAGTCAGCAGGAGAATGAGAGATGAATTGCCAGAAGGAGGAGATAGGTCTCCGCGGATGAGCTGCTAGAGGAGACAGACTGGGAACCCATGGTAGGAGTTGTAAAGGAGGTAAAATGACCAGTTGAATAAAATAAATATGTCCCTGGGCTACCAGGAGCAAGGTTGTAACCACATCTGCTGATGGTCTTGGTACAGGAGGGAATAGGTGACGAGGGGGGCTATAAATGGAGTGGGCACCAAATGAGAAGGTGTGTGCCAGATTTGGGGGAGAAAGATGCTCCAAGTACCAGGCAATCCATGAGTAAGTCTTCAAGGCTGGAATAAGTGTGATGAAAGGAAACAGAGGCAGAATAATCCACCAAAAGGGCCCACTCAAGCTCTGACTGGTGGCATCCCATCACAGAACACAACTCGCCCATGGGGGATAAAAGGACTATGTTCTCAATGAGTGCCATTAATGGAAGGTAATGACACAGGCCATTGCATCCAGATCTTGAAACGTGACAGATTCATGGAAGACATGCAGTTGTGCCAGTTATTCTGGAAGTTCACCCCCAATTAGCGGAAGTGGTTTGGAGCATGAGGTAATTCCCCCACCAGCTGACCAGCACCCATTAAATGAACATACCATCTGATGAAATGACTGCCCCTCTGGATGATGCTCAGAAGTCAGTGGGAGCATCATCCACGTGAAGCTGTCTGTCAGGAAATGCGCCACTTCCCAGAACGCTGGTCCCCTACACCATTTGCTACCCAAGCACAATTGCGCCATGAAACTACTGAAAGGGCGCACCAAGCTATCAGGTAGCTGACGAGCTTCAGGAGGAGCTTCAACTGAGCTAAGGCAATCACTACATTCACCGCTGATACATTTATTGCCTTGGGTATCAGGAAACTCAAGCAGTGGAATTAGGTCAAGGTCAGTTACGCCTCTGTCATACCAAAGTTCAAGATAAAATGTAGTGAATGAGTGTGAAGTTGCATATGAGAAGCTGAAGACATCATGAAAAGCCGCTAGTTAAAGGTCATTCTGAGGAAGACTTATCATCCAGTCAAGAGGGTGGTGAACATCAGAAAATTATATATGGCTGGATGATAAGCCTAAATTATTGAATGACGGATTATTAGCTGTCTGCTGTAATCAAGATGGAAATACTATTAATAATTTAATGCGATTTGATACTAGTCAAAGATAAACAATCCAGCCTTGGGAAACTATAAAAATTACACCAGAACCTCCATTGATGAAATGAACCTCAAGGAATTTAGAGAAGCTGAGTCATATGAGCTGGATGTGCCATGTGGTGGCCAAAGGATGAGTGTAAAAGGGAAAACAAAGAATTATAAAGGGTAGTATTTAAGAAATTACCCTGTAGTATGCCACTTCAAAAGAAAAACATATGTGTGAATCCCTAAGGTTAGTGGTAGTGTAACTCTGCCATAGTAATAAAAGTCAGTGTATTGATGCTCCTTGCTTCTATTGAATATTTTTATACTTGTTTGAGGAACGGCAATCATCATCACTCTTCCATTGCATAATTGAGGATTCACTAATTTGTAAAAACTTCCACTGTATTGCATTCCATCTGCCAGAAATCTAACAAATTGCCATTTTATTACTTTCTTTGCTGATCTATGCAAAACTTTTGTCTATCACTTGCAGAAAAATGCCCTTTAGATAATGGCCTGAGCAGGAATAGGATTTAAATATATTGATAACAGCCTTTTACACTAAATCCATCCTGTTCTTTCAAGGTTTTATTTACCATTCCTATTGCTCATTGATGCCAGTGACGTAGCAGTCAGGGTAATTCTATTACATGACAAAAAACAAGTGACCATCCAGTGGCATACTACAGCAAGACCTTAAGTAAGTCTAAACGGAACTACAGCGTTACCATATGCAAGTTTCTCATTGTTTTATCGTCAAATAACCACTGATAGTCCAATTATATAGAACCCAATATACCGTTAATACCAACCATGCCTTGATTTGGTGGTTACAACAAATGAAGAACCCTTATGGATGGCTAGAGAGAGTTGGATTATCATTACAAAATTATGGCTTTACATTGTCATTGCACAGGGGCGATCCATTAAAATGCAAATTGGCTCTTAAGGATGCCAGTGCTGGCCATCTTACCTCTGATAGAACTGACTGTACAGTTTACTGAGTCAGACTAAAATATTGAAACTAAAAACCCCTAAGTTTTAATCTGAGTTTAAGAAAATGACCAAAGATACTTAGATTAAGTAAGGAATGCTTTACAAGAATGTCAAAGGAAAGTGGATTCCCTACATATGCCCTTCTTTCCATTCTGATGACATCATTGAAGGACATTCAACTGTGGGACATGGAGCAGTAAAAGACTATTTTTAGTTGGGAAAACGCTGCTATTAGGATTGGGTGGTTGATCTGATTCAATAAGTTTTAGAATCTGTTTAACTTGTTGCACACACAAGATTGGCCAATCTTTGATATCAACATCAAGCGATGGCTCCATCACGTCCCTTTAATATTTTCAGTATTGATGTAGCTGGCCCCTTGACCACTGGCTTATCTGGGCTGTGCTTATCCTATTATCCATAGATCACTTGACAGAATGGGTTGAGATAATTTATGTTCCAGATGCCACTGTGAAGGCTACAGGCTTATTTCTCATGCAATCCATTTTCAATCACATGGATGGTCACAGATTTCCCTTTTACAATGACTAAATTTCACCTCAATGGAAATTCAAGGATTAACTTTACATTTGGGATCAAAAAAAGTTTACCGCCCCAAATAAACCATCTAACAATGGGTGTGATGAACAGGATCTTTTCACATCACCATGAATCATCTAGGCAGGAGGGCACTAGTAAGGGACCACAAGCAGAAGAGTGCGGCGGTGGTTAAATACTTAGTCCGTTGGATTAAAGAATGGTTGTTGATATATTTTTGGAAGATGTTAAGGATGATACTGATGCTTAGGAGGATTGTCTATATAACTGGAGAGGGCATGTAGAGAGGTGACACCTTGTCAAAGGTTAAGTCTTAATCCATTTTCTTTTCTATATTCAGAGTACCTTCTCAAAATCTCAATAAAATTGGTATAACGATTTAGAGATTTTTATAGTTTTTAAGGTTTTTATTCTATAATTAGGAAATGGAGTTGTCTTAAGTATTTATGACAGTTTTTATTTATACTATAAAATGGGGTACAGCAGGCTTGTTACCACGGAGTCCATGGGTGGTGGGCTATCCACAGGCTTGCTTAAAGAATCTCATCCTCCAATATTCTCGTCTGGGCCCATTCTAGAATGTCCATTGAGTAACTCAGATGTTACATATATTTTCCATATTTTTTTGCACTTTGAGAATGTTCAAATCGTGGCATTTTGTTTTTATCCTTATTACAACTTTTAAATACTTTAAATATTTTTTATGGCTTATGATTTCCTAGGCCGCCAATTTTCCTGGCTCTCAAAATTTCCTCTTTTAGCATAATTTGGGTGGGCAGCTCCTGATTTTCTGAGCTGCAAAATGCCATGGTTCTTGACATTCTCCCATAAAATGGGAATTGGGTTTTCATCATCTGTTTGATATGCCACCATATGCCTTTCCATTGACATTCTCGCACTCAGAAGAATACAAGTTGGCATCTCTTGATTGGTCTGATCAGCATTTCTACCAGGCCATGATTCTCCGCTCACAAGTTTATTAAATAAGACAGCATCTGATTTTTGGAATGCCATTTTTGAGGACGTTGCCCTTGTAACCTATATTATATTAATATCAATATTATTCTTAATCTCCACCATAGGGAAAATCAAAGCTATGTGGCGGTCAGGCAGAGCCTTAACCATCATAATGAGGCAGTAGAAAAGCTAATAATACTTAAAGTTTACAAATTGCAGAAGATTGCTACATCTAATCCTATGCACTGGAACTACATCTACCAAGCACCCTATTAGCTTATTGGATAAGCTAACGTCTCATAATTAAGATGCCTGCTTCTGAAGCCCTATATGAATGTACTCCTTGGCTGCCAAGTAGTGTGAAACCCCTTTTGGAATCCTTGGTAGCTGAGAACTCTATTTTTATGATAAAGGTCTTAGTAGCCAATAATATCTGACTATAAGCCCTTTCTACCCAGATAATTATTTCAACTACCATCAAAGAGACATCCTGCTCCATCTCTAGATGACCTTCCTTACCAACTTTCCAGATGAGACCTAGTCCTATTTTATAACCACTGACCCAAGATTGACATAACAAAATAAATGTCCTTTGTCAGGGCCCTATCGTGACATAAATAATGTTAATTCTAAGTACTCTATTACCAACGTTACTCATGGGACAATGGGCAACTGAATTCATGGACAATTTATATGGCCATATGTTCCCATTCAACAAGATCTTGAGGGGGACATTGTTGAGATTCTAGATATTAACAAATTGAAATCTCCACTTCTAAATCAAACATCAAGCGCCCACAATTGAGCACTCTTGAGTAAAACCTGCCAATGAAGGCGCGCATGGGAAATTGAATCATGAATCATCACACATACAGGTAAAGATGTAGACGTCAGATGGGTTGCCCTTCAGCTTCCTGCGCCATAGAAAAATGACTCTTATCAATGCAGTCATAAGCTCATCGCCAATGGAAGACAATGAAGGCTCAATTGGGAAGCCAGTTTTGGTTTGACTTTAAAGACACTGATCACAAGGAACCATGGAGGTTTATAGCAACATGTACTGACTCACCCTATAAATATCAAATCTATTTATTCAATAAAGTAGTCTATTTATTCCTCCTTCTTTGTTTTCTTTGACCTCTCAGCTAATATAACAACTCCAAGCCCCACTAGACCTCAGCTTACAGTCATGATAACTTCTAAGCTGATAGTTAACAATACAGGCTATCACACAGGTGAAGGACAGATTGCTAGGACATCATCAATCATATGCTAAAACGTCTCAGGTGCATTTTTTCCCAAGGTGAATTAACTTTAACCAGAATATGACCCTCTTTGTGCGGATTGCCATAATCAGATAATGTCCCTTTGCCACCCTGATTTGATTAAAATTGTTTACCAAGTCAAGTTTAGAAAACACCTGGGACTTGGAAAGCACCTGAATGATGGTTTACTCTAAAGGCAGGTTAGTAAAGGGCTGTCAGAAATGTTGTTGGCAGGGAAAGTGAGAGAACAGGCTTTAAATATGCTCAGAGATGGACGTGGCTATTTTTAAAAAAGTATAGCAAAGGACCTGAACTATTAGGATATCAAGGCTTGTTAAAAACCTCTGAAAAAGTCCCAAGGACAGGCAGCTTATGTAAATAGGTAAATAAAAAATGTTAAATAGTTTATTTTAAGCTTTTGTTATTTAAAGGTACTGAGGTAATTGTATCCAGAATGTTCCCTTTTAGACTGACAATTAGGATCCTGTGAGCTTCAGGAAAAGGCAGAGGATGAGACAACACCAATTTATGCTTATTTAGTTTTCTAAAACCTCCATAGTGTATCTACATCACTTTGGTTTTAGGTGATTCTAGAACCTTCCTTATAATATCTGTTAGTTCATTGGTTGGTGCCTCCATCAACTCGTTATCAGGAATTGGAGTATTGGTAGGGAGGCAAGATTTGAGATTAATTTTCATTTAATTCCTCATCTGTGATTCAAGCTATTAAATGCCCCTTAAAATTCTTTTGGTGTAGTATAAATCTCAAAAGAATCGCCCATGTACCTAATTGACTCCCATGCCCTTTTTAACATAACAATTGAGTACTCCAACACAGATTTATGGAGAGCCCTTGTAAGGGCCGGACTAATAAGTAGCAAGCTTGTTATAGCTCCCCCAGGGCAATAGTGGTAAAACATTACTAAGTCTTCCAGTTGATACACTGGCCTGGAGGGTCATTATAAGTTGCTTTGATCAGCCTCCTTAATTTGGTACAAACCAAAGCATCCAAGTCTAGAGACTGAAATCAGATAGTCTCACTGTTAGAGCTCTCAGGGTGAACTCAAATGTCTCAGAAGTTTCTAAAGATAGCATTGGTTGTAAACTAGTTAGTAAAATAGGTTCCATACCATAAGGTGCCTTGAACGGGGACATTTTTATTATCTGGTGTTAGATAACCCAATAAGCAAGTAGAGCACTTGGTAGGAAATAGTTTATTGTTTCAGATTAGTAAAAGTCATTTTCTATAATTAGAAACAAAAAAAATTTTAGCCCTCTTGACAGCCCCATTTGTTGAATGGTTATAAGGTGCTGAAAAAGCTTGATGAGTATTAAATAGAGCAGTCTATTCCCAGACCACGTCTGAAGTAAAGCTCAATATATTGTTGAATAAGAGCACTCTCAGGATCGTCATCTCTTTCTGCTAAGCATCACTTTTCGAAAATCAATTCAGCCTGAAATTTAGCTCCACTAAAGAGATTTACGAAAACTATTAGCAAATATGGCGGGAAACCCCGCAAAAGAACCCGCAGGCTATGCCAAACGAGCCAGCAACACCCCCAAACGAAGCAACCCTCGGTTACCCACCTCAGGGTCAACCAGAATCACCCGCTCTCAAGCAGCAGCCATGAAAGCAGGCACCACCCCCCAACCTGGAGCTACTCCAACTAGCGCCAGTTCACCTGATCGCACTTCTGCAACCTGCACGCCTAACAGCTCTGTGTGTGCTGCCTCCCACCAACCCGCTGGGCCCCCTCCAACCAAGGAGGCCATCACCCACGCTGCTTTAATGGCGTCTGCTCAGTTGAATGCAACTCAGCCCATCCAGACATTCACCTCCCCCATTGTGTCAGCTAATTCAGCCCCATCTATTATTGCTGACGCCGTGTTTCTGGCTCCCTCCATGAGGGGCGATACCCAGCTACCTGGCCCCCAAATCCTCAGATGTAAGGTTGGATTAGCCGCACATTCTGGTTCACTAAGCACCAAATTGGGACAATCTACTCTTCCCAATGAGGATTCAAATGGTTCGGATTTTGGAACTTCACACCAGTTCCAATCTCACCCGTCCCATTTAAACCCCATAATTGGCACTTCTCAAGTCGGCACTTTATCACAATATGCTGAAAACGACCAATTCACTAATCAGCCAATGAGTTTTGCCCACGAAATCACAGCAAACACTCGGGCTGAATTTACCCAAATAGATTGGGATGGTGATGAAACATCTCCCTCCTCCCAACTGGCTGGAGTTAATTCCAATCTGGATGGGACTCCCCAATTTAGCGAGGCCCAACAATCACCTGGCCCCCAAACCCTCGGATGTAAGGTTGGATTAGCCGCACATTCTGGTTCACTAAGCACCAAATTGGGACAATCTACTCTTCCCAATGGGGATTTAAATGGTTCAGATTTTGGAACTTCACACCAGTTCCAATCTCACCCGTCCCATTTAAAACCCATAATCGGCACTTCTCAAGTCGGCACTTTATCTCAATATGCTGAAAACGACCAATTCACCAATCAGCCAGTGAGTTTTGCCCACGAAATCACAGCAAATACTCGGGCTGAATTTACCCAAATAGATTGGGATGGTGATGAAACATCTCCCTCCTCCCAACTGGCTGGAGTTAATTCCAATCTGGATGGGCCTCCCCAATTTAGCGAGGCCCAACAAACCGCCCCTCAATTTAATATGATGCCAGCAACTGCTGTAACATTCCAGAAACAAGGGAACTCCGCAAACTTGTCTAAACCACCAGCTCACACTCAACCTGCAATTGCAGCCCAAAGCAAACACAAACGTACCAAAGGAGCCACTGGGGCGTGGCAAAAACCTCTGGCACCAACGCTACCCAAAGCTGATCCCCATGAAGTGGCGTTTATTGCCGATGTTAAGAAGAAATGGGCCGAAACTAGAGCGCAAAAAGCTCTACCTCGCTCAACCCTCTCCCACGCAATTCGCCTTTATTATGGGCATAACCCTGTTGAATTCTATACAGAGGATTACTTCTCATACTTTGCAGCGATTGCGGAGACATTCCCTATTAACACCACCATCCATGAATCAGTGGAGGGCCACTACATCGATGTGGGCTTCACTGAAGCTGCCCTTGCTGACCATGCTGCCACCCTCCAGGTCATTATTCCACGCGGATCTCTTCGCATCTCCCGCACACGCTCTCACCTGGAGAAAATTTCATGGGTTACTTTTTCCAACCTACCAACGACTGTTGATCCTGAGTCTCTTAAACTGGCACTCCATCGTGGTTTAATGGAATTTGGGTCTGTTCTTTCAGTGGACTTTAGCGTCCCCTCTTACTATGCTCCCACTCAAAGAGCTCGCACTGCTAGGGCGTCGTTCATCCCCTCCCCCACTGTATCCCGCAACATTGAGGTTATTCCTCGTGTGGCGGTAGTTGGGGCATGCCCTGAGATCTTTTTTGTCGACCCTGATCAGGCGCGCCCCCGGTGTTCATGGTGTAACGCCCTTGGACACTTGTATAGTGGCTGCACAGCTCGAAAACAAGCCCTCTTAGCCACCACCCAGGGGCCTAAACCAGGCCAAAAACGATCCCACATGGCTGCAGCAGCAATTCCACAACCCACACAATGGGTTCCCGTTCAAGACCTGTCCCCTGAGGCCTTACGCCTAGCAGTTGAAACAGCTAACCCCACTATTGGTGTGGGATACCTTCGCGCTCATGCCCCCCTTCCAATGGGCACCCCCTCCAATCTCCCAGAGTCAACTCCCTCTCTCACCAAGCGCAAGGCATCTCCCACAGGGTGCCCCTCGTCAGCCACCCCCACTCAGGGCTCCGCGGCACCCCCACCAACCCCCACCAGCGATTTATCGCATCAGCCCTCAGCTCCCAATGGAGCTATGCCCACCAGCATGGACTGGCAACTCGCGGCCTGCAGTAGAAGTGCCACCTCAAAGAGTCCTACCCCAACCCCACAGTCCATTTCGCGCGGATCCTTTGCAGTGTTGGAGGAAGTGAATATGGACTCAGACTCATCAAATGGGGACACCGCGGAGGTCACCATTGAGCACCCTCAGGTCCTTCCCCTGCAACGGAGCGGGGGCAGCATCCTAGGCTGGCTTACTGGGTCCTCCGCCCCCCCCACCCTCTCCTTCCCCTCAGAACCCTCGACGCTCCTCACGGATTGCAGCTAATAGTCAAGCTAAAGGACTCAAAACTAGCCGCCTCACAGCAGCAGGTTTAAGCGCTGGCAACCCCCCAGGACATGGAGGGGAACAGCTATGAGTCCCCATGGCAGCACCCTGGCCCTGCAATCCATCAACGCAAATGGGTTGCGGGACTTTAAGCGGAGAGCCCGCCTCCTCCGAAACTTCAGGTCAGCACAAATTGACATCGCTGCTGTCCAGGAGCCCCATATCCTCCCCCACGAACAATCTGCATGGAATGAACAGTTTGGAGGCAACTCCTTCTGGACAAACCATGCCGCCCTTATTGTTTTGAATCCCCGGGTTAAAACCCATTCTTTTTCACAATATCTAGGTGGCCGCCTCATACTGGCCAAACTCACCACTCCTGACTTCTCCTTCTTCGCTGCAAGCATCTACCTGCCTAATGCAGGTCATGAGCAAAATCGGCTCTTGGAAGAGCTCCTCCAACTCAATCTCCCACGGAATACAGTTCTCTTAGGAGATTTCAACACAACCATAAGTCGCGTCCGTGACTCTTAACCCCCTGCAGCAAAGGAACGCCCTGGATCAAGTCGCCTCCAGGATTTCCTTCGCCTGAGTGGCTTTATAGATGCGCTTCCACCCTCCGCGTCTGGCCTAGGTTGCATGACTAGGATCCAGTATGATGGAGGAGCTTTCCAGTCAGCGTCACGCATAGATATGGCACTGATTGGCCCCCTGCTAATTGGCCGCGTCTCCTCTCCCATCTCTCGTGACAACCATCTGAGTGATCACAGGTCACTCACCGTTGTCCTCACCACCACACTTAGACCGTCGCGTAGGTTCTGGCCTAGGGTTGCCCCAGCTCTTCTCAACAACCCCTTCACTAAGGAGAAGCTGTCTATGACCATCCGGGAGACTCTCACCTCCCCCCACCCCACCTGCTTGACCACAAGGCTAGATGGGCGGTGACCAAGGAGGGCATCACCCGCGTTGCTTACAACTGTGCCAAAGCCCAGATGACTGCAGCTCGCGCCAGAGTCAAAAGGGCGGAAGCCAGAATCAGACATCTAGAGCGAAACTGCCAGCCTTCGCCCTCTCCCAGATGGTTGGAAGACTGGGAAGCGGCGCAGGAAGCACTCCGCTTGGAGCTCACACTTCAGGAAGAACGGGCAGCAAACTTTACAACATCTCGTTACTATGCTCAATGGGAACGCCCCACCCGCTTCTTCTTTTAGAAACAGAAAGCCCGGTCAACAGCGCAGGATATTACTGCACTGAAGATTGGCACTACAACCACTTCAGATAAGGAGGAAATCACGCAGGAACTACACCGCTTCTACTCCAGCCTCTTCCATGCCACCCAGGTGGACCCATCGGACATCCAAGACTTCCTGTGGCGGGCTCCAGAGCCGCCCATTGACCCACGGGCTGATGAGGCTCTACTGGCGCCTATTTCCATCCAGGAGGTGATGGAAACCCTTCTGAAATCCCCACGGCTTAAAGCCCCAGGCCCAGATGGAATACCCTTTGAGGTGTACCTTCTGGAACCTGCAGTGATAGCCAGAACCCTCCGCGACCTCTTCGCTGCACTCTTGGTGAATGGCGAGGTCCTCCCCGACTCCAGAGGCTCAATCACGACCCTCATTCACAAGAAGTCAGACCGTGAGAACCTGGCGAACTGGCGCCCCATAGCGTTGATCAACACAGACCACAAGCTCTTCACGAAGCTTCTGGCCAACCGCATCACCAAATGGGTGTCACCTCGCCTCTCCCCATCCCAGTACGGTTTTATTCCGGGGAGGTCGTTATGGGACAACTATAATGACCTTCACGTGACTTTGACTGCTAACTCTCGTAAGGTGAATGGCTTTGTGGCTCTTCTGGATATGGAGAAAGCATATGATCGGGTAGCCTGGAAGTATATTGATGCTTCCCTGGCCCGCTTCCATCTCCCACCCGCAGCTAGGCGCTGGATATCAGCGCTCTATGACCAGCTCCACACCAGAGTCCTGGCGCCAATGGGTCTTACAGTGGCAGTACCAGTTGGACAAGGTCTCCGGCAAGGGGACCCCCTGAGCCCTATCCTTTTTAACATCACCCTTGACCCCCTCTTGGCCTCCTTACAGGACAAGCTAACAGGGATTCTGGTCCCAGGTAAAGCCCCCACACGCACCATGGCATTTGCAGATGACACTGCCATTGCATTTGGCTGCCCTGGGGATGTTGCCCTCGCTGCTGTGACCATTGAGAGGTACACCAAGGCGTCCAACGCCATGGTCAACACCTCCAAGACAACAGTTGTACAGGTCGGCTCCCCCACCTTCCCCCCACCATTTGGTATTGAACCTGAGCGCGGTACCTTCCGTCACCTGGGCGTTCTCACCAACCAACAAGGAGTTGCGCTAAAAGACAATGAGGACTTGCTCCTTGCAGCAGTTAACTCCAGGATTGCCAGCTGGAACCGGCGGCACATCACCCCCAGGGTCGAGCTCTGATGGCCAATGTGTTCCTCCTCTCCAAAGTCTGGTTCCTAGCGCACGTCTGCCCATTCACAGATGCCTTTTATACGCTGCTCAATGTACTCCTCCGCTGTTGGATCTGGGGCTCAAACCATCCACCAATAGCCCTCTCAACCATTGCCCGACCCTGCAATGAAGGGGGCCTAGGGCTTCTGGACACGCGATCCCACGCCACCACAATCTTCCTGAAGTTCCTATGGCCGATTGTCTGCTGGGACGCGACCCCCATGCCCCAATGGGCGCCCGCCCTCCGCCAGTCAGTGTCAGCAGCTCTGGGTCTTCCTAGAGCATCTCTGACCTCATTAGGGGAGTGGCTCACAAACCACCCAGGCCATCGACTAAAACCATCCTCATACCCCTACTGGAACCAGGCTCTCCTTGCCCTGAAACGAGTAGGCGCGCGGATCCACCATGCCTTCCCATACAGAAGGGAAGGCCCTGGCCTCAGCCCACGTCGCCATGCAATTGTGCACAATGGACAAGTTGTCACAACTCGCCTCAACCCCCAAGATCGTCCTCCCATCCGCCCAAGACTCCTTGAGCTCCTCCCTCCCTCCGTGAGATTTGACCTTAAGGAATTGTGAAAGGACGTCTATCACCCCATCCTGTCAGCAAAGGTGTCCAACACCTTATGGAGAGTGCTCCACTGTTCATACAGGACAGGGGACCGGACTGGCCCTACCTTCCAGCACTGAAGCTGCCCCCGCTGTGTGGAGCCTATTGACTCCCACCTCCATCGTTTTTCACCTGTCCAGGTGTCGCCGCATTTTGGCCAAAGGCCCGCGCGCTCCTCCATGCTCATCCCTGGTCTGGACACCCTGTGCAAGACCTCATGTTTGAGCAGACATTGCCTGGTTGCCACCGACCCCTCCGTGTCCTCGCCTATGCCACAGCCATCTGGACCATCCATAACTCCTTCCTTCGTGCTGCCTTTGACCAGCAGGTGTGGACCCTTCCACACATGATCACCCACTTTCAGGTACACTTTGAGATGGCCCTGAAGGTCTGCACTATGTCGCCAACCCTCCCCGCTCAGTTGTCACTGCAGCATGGCTCTGGCGCGCAAACCCCCTCCCTTTCTCGATGCCTCCTCCCTCCCCTTCCCTCGCCTCAGGCTCTTAGGAGCCCAGGCGTAATTCAATAAACATCGATGAATCCCCCCCTGGGTTGGGACCATCTAGTACTAAAAAAAAAAAAGAGCACTCTCAGGTTACCATATTGTGTGTTTTTGCTGATACAGGAATAAGGCAGTTGCCTGAGCGGTGGCCGTAGAGACATATATAGCCTCAAACCATTTGGTGAGATATTCCACATCCAATATTATACATTAATGGCCATGTACTCCAAGGGCAAGTACCTAAGAGATTGTTTCATACCATGTGGAAAGGGGTCAAAGGAGAAACTATTTAAGTTGCAATCTCATGTTGGGTTTGTCATGTTGGTGACAAGTAATACAGGAATACAAACATTTTAGTTAAGTTAGCATTCCATCCCAGAATATCAAGACTTCACTCATTTGTGTTTTTTGTATTGCCCATTTCCGGTGGTAAAGTGTGACCCTCTATAGCTACCTCATTATAAATAATAGACAAACATAAGGGATCAAAACTATTCTTTACTAAAATTTTACAGCATGCTATTAGTTTAGTGGGTGTTAGTTGTTCTCCATTTGAGCTTTCTCTAAATTTCCAGAGTTTCTAATGGTCAAAAATCAGAACAACAAAGGAAATAATATAAGCAGTCTTCTTTGGAGAATTAAACAGTCAGACTGGCAACTGTGAGAGGCTGTCAGCATTTTGATGTACTGCACCTGATCAATAAACATTTTAAGAACTGTAGTTCTGTAATTGTAGGGATCACTGAGCCATATAGCCATTGAGTCATGCATCTATTGCATCCAGTGGAGGGAAGCGTGATCAGTTATATTATAAGGTGTGAGACATAGAAGAAAGGGGAGATTTGTTAATGGCAAGGCTTACAACCAAACACATGCATTCAGTAATGCTATATTTTCAATTAGCTTTATACAAAGTCTTGCTCAAGTATGTTATAGGATAGTCCATTTTGTTGTCATCATGTTGCGCCAGTTATGGCATAATGGCGCCATAACTGGCTTCAGTGAAAAGCAAAAAGGGCTTTAAATTTTATGTGCATTAGCACTGTAGTTTTATTCAGTGTCCAGTATTATAGAGTTAAAAAACTGTTACAATAACTCCTGGTAGAAAATCATATTCTTCTGTAATTGATTGACAAAAGGGTTCCACAAGCTCAGTAAGTGGAGAATAAATTGGCAGTAGTACCCCACTATCCTCAAGGAAACCTTATGTCTCTAAGACTTCTTGGTGGGGACATTTTATGTATGGTTGTGACCTTATCCAGTAAGGGTTGGATTTCTTCTTTTATTACATTGTGGCCTAAAAATTCCAACTATTGCTAATAAAATGTGCACCTAGATGGCTTCAATTTTATATATGCTGTTCTTATACACTTGAATACTTGCTGTAATTAATTAAGAAAGGAGCCAATTGTTTTGATTAAGATGTTATTATCATCTAAATATATTGTCAGGAAATTTTAGATCTCCCAGAATGCCATCCATGGCTCATTGAAAGGCAAAGGGGCGTTTTATAATACCTTTAGTAATTGGATATGCTTAAACTGTCCCTCATTAGTGATGAGAGAGCACTTGGATCAGTCCTCCAGAAATTGGTCTCTCTTTCAGTACATTCTGGCTAAGTCCATTGTGGATAAGAACTGAAAAATGATTAGCATCCAAAGGGAATAGTCAATCCTGGTAAGAGATATCTGTACCTTTAAATGATTATGTTTAATTTATGATAATACATCATTATGCAAGGGTCCTGTATTTCTTTTTCACCAAGAAAAGGGGGTGAGTCACAAGGGCTCTGTGACAGCTTCAACAGGCTGGCTTACAGAAGCTGTTTTAACTTGATTGCTACTTGTGTTTCTTCTAATTTGGATTTTGATAAGGTTTGGTTAGTATGGGCAGAGCATCTTTGGTATCTACCCAATGGGTCACATCATTTATTACCTCAAAGTATTAGGGTCCAGAGTTTAAAAGATGTCAAAATATTCAGCTAAGTGTTGTTCAGTGGCCTTTTGTTGAGTAATTTGAAGGGTCTAAGCCAATATTATGTTTGATGCTGACTATAGTAGGATGGTCTTCTAGCCTAAAATTACAAAGTGTAACTTTTCTTTCTCGTTGCAAACACTTTGCAACCTATTCAATTCAAGACTCAATCTATTTGATAATCTCATAGAGTAGATTAGTCTGCGCCCATGTCTGGGAGCAGTTGGGAAAGAAAGTCAAGAAGAGCAGGCGGAAGGCCCGTGGCCTCTAACATTTGAAAACGCCCCAGAGAATCTGGCGGAATAGAAAAAAATCTCAAAAAACTGGCGGTCATAATTTCCCCAGAGATACTCACGTGGCAAGCACGATGCAACCAGTTCATCAACACGCCACACTCGCAGTCACTTTCATCGGTGGAATTTGGAGTCCGTGTGTATCTGGACATCTAAAAAACGGTTTTATGGGAAAAATTTTGTGAAGATGTACACAAAATTTTCCCAACCGCGGTGTACATTGCACCTCACTCCATGTCGCGCAGTTGGCTGGACCTGGGTTTCAAAAGCAAAATAGCGCAGATGAGGCT
The DNA here is from genome assembly GCA_022478985.1 of Massospora cicadina. NCBI lineage: Eukaryota > Fungi > Entomophthoromycota > Entomophthoromycetes > Entomophthorales > Entomophthoraceae > Massospora > Massospora cicadina. Next base: position 54,457 of record JAKSZP010018829.1, on the reverse strand, counting down.
GCAGTGGTGCGCATAGTGGTTGACCTCCCTGAAGGGCAATGGGTCATCGAAACCAAATGCACCAGATAGACAAAATCAAACCAAATTTTCCTCATGTTTGACTTTTTGCCTATTACAGTAAAACGTGACATTTTGGAGTAACACCTGAAAGATGGTCTCGTCATATATGGCGAAATACAATCTTTTGAAATGCAACGTTTCACGCTGATGCCACACCTGTGCACTGGCAAAGCCATCGCAGTTCTGACCCCAACTGAGGAGATCGCGAAGGACCTAACCCAGATCCTGCACTCCACCTTTATTGACATCGCAGGGTATACCACCCACCCATTCTGGGTAACCGTGGATAGCGCGCCCCCCATTTGCACCCACTGTGATGCATTCAGCCATAAGGTGCATATATGCCCCATCAAGGAGGGCGTCACATTCCAAGAGCACCCCTTGGCGGCCATGGCCAGCGGAGAGGCGCACTATGAACCAACCACAAGCACCAAGGAGGCTTTCCCATGGGGAGCACAAGGCTGCTACCTATTGGTAAAGCCCATCTCCCCGCAGGAGCGGAAGAAGGCCAAGCAGGCCCATAGGGCCACGGCCAAGGAAGTGGCCAAGGCCACCACCACCATCCCACACTCACAACGCCAGGAGGACATGGAGACCTTTGCGGTGGAAGTGACTTGAGAATCCATCACCCAATCATATTGGGAGGCCCATGCCGAGTGGGCCACTCAATCTGAGGATCTGATGGGAGATTTGATCTCACCCAATCGCTGCACCCAAGCTCCAGTTGAAACTGACTTGGGACCTATCCCAATTAAAAAAAAATTTTGCCCCACTCAATGGTGCACTAAACTTATCTGCACTGAAAAAAATTTGTCTGACGTCAGGAAAACAAAAGTGAAGGCCAAAGCCAATGCGACTCTTTCTGCAAAAATTAACAAAAACCCCAATAGCATTGCTGCTAACACCCACGCTGCCGTGAAAGCCCGTGGGGACCTTGAAGAGGCTGGTGGGCCCAGGGGCCCCCTCGCACCTAAGGTGCGAAGAGGGAAACCTTCACTCTAGGGACGTTGAATATCGCCGGACTCAAGGCCTCCCCATCCTGGGCTAGGAAACTGAGTTTTTACAAAACAATTTACCCGTGGATATCCTGGCCATCCAGGAGTCCCACTGTCCACGAGGTTCTGAGGAAGTTTGGAAAACAATGCTCCTCCCATCCCTATCCTTTTAGTCAAAGCACTGTGGGGTGCTTATTCAAAAAAAAAATAATTTTTCAAATTCACATCCTCAGAAATATTCCTAAATGGCTGAGTGCTCATCATCACCTTCTCGTGGGCTGACGTTGTGCATACAATTGTCAACATCTACGCCCCAAATGGTGCACACGAGCGTTGGGAATTTTTCTCATCAGTCAAATCCCTCCCGCTACCCCCTGATTCTTTCCTAGTTGGCAACATGAACTGTTGGCTAACCTCACCAATGGACCGGTGGCTGCCCTCACCCCACGCCCCACAGGGTCACACATAGAACTACGCGTTCTAAAAGCCACCCTTAGGTTAATGGATGCACTGCCATGACATGCCCCACTGCTCAAAAACATGACGCATCCCCACGTCCACAACGGCCAATTAAGGTCCATGACCCACATTGACCTTATTCTAAAGCTGGCGAAATTCCTACCTCATATCTCCCACTTCAAAACAACGAAAATAGAATTCTCTGACCACTGACTGGTCTCGATAACATACCACTTACCCGTCACAGTTGCAAAGGCCCCACATTGATGCAAAATCCGCTTCCCCGAGCTCGCGGTGCCAGGAAATTCCACATGGGTGGAAGAGGCAACTTATGTGAAATCGTTTGTTGCACCGTTTGCGCGGACCCCATTTCCACATGGGCAACTTTCAAAGAGGACACCATCCGCCACTATTGCCATCTCTCCTCCAGACGCTCACAAGCCATATCAGCAGTTATCTCACGCGCTCTGGCGGAATTGGCCCACTTGGAGTCCAATATTCCAGCCACAGGATACAGCCCTGCATGGGGCAAGAAGTGGGCAGAGGCAGCCGCCCACCTCAACACACTCGAAAGGCAACACAAACATCGGGTTTGTGTCCAATACAGGGCCACACGCATCACTAAAGGTGACAAGTGCACCGCATACTTCTTTAAAAAGTTTCGCACCACGCCAGAGCGTGGCCTGCACACAGGTGTGAAAATCAGATAATTCCATTGTGGACACACCGGCTGAAGTGGCAATCAAAACGCAAAATATTACTCCAAGTTATACTAATCCAAACTAATTCAGCTGGCTGAAATGACGGAATTTGTTGACAGAGCTCATATCTGCACCATTTTCTGATACCCGGAAATAATGAATTTAATTACTCTGAATGAATTATGGACAGCCATTCGCAGTGGTGCCAAACCAAAAATATCCAGGCCCAGATGACATTCCATATGAGTTCTACAAAAATATTAAATATATATCCCCATTGCTGCTAGCCTCACTTAACCAAGGCCTGTTGGAAATGCACCTCCTACCAGGAGGACATGAGGCCTTTACTGTCACACTTTTAAGAAAGGGGATAAGCTTGACTTATCCAACTGGCACCCCATTTCTCTAACAAACACAGACACCAAAATTTCAACAAAAATCATGTCTAACCATTTTAGGGACTGTAGCATCTGCCACTATCTCCCCGGAACAATTTGGTTTCATCCCCAGAAGGTTGATTTGGAATAACGTGCACTCTGTTGCTAATTTATGTCAGTCCACAGCCTCTGGGGCACTTGTATTCTTAGACCAACAAAAGGCCTATGATAGAGTAAACTGGGAATACCTTAGGGCCTGCCTCCATCAATTCCGCCTACCCCCCCCCCCCATTTTATAAACTGGGTGATGCTGCTCACGGAATCTGCGACAAAGGCAGTGCATGGCCCAGGCTTCCTAACGGAAGTAGTCCACCCTCAAAGGGGCCTGCGACATGGGGACACCCTCAGCCCACTCTTATACAACTTCAGCCTTGACCCACTACTGCGAAATGTGAATGCCCAACTCACTGGGGTCCATGTGCCAGGCCAAACTCCAGTCAAGATGATGGCATTTGCAAATGATTGCGCGTGGTGGGGGGTGTCTAATAACAAAGATGCACGCGCGCTTGAAGCCCTCATCCAGGAATATTCCCGGGTAAGCAACGCAGCACTGAACGCCTCCAAAACCGAAATCATCCTCCTTGGTCAGTTTCAGAACTGCTGGGCCCCAGCAAGTAGTTCCCAACCTGGCCCATCTGCTCGCCCACGTCCACGCCTTACTAACTCAACACACACCGCTCCACTGGTGCTCCCCTTCATGCCACGTTCTACCATAGGACTGGTACGCCATCTGGGCGTGTGGATGGAGGCAGGCGGATATGCGTCAGCAGTAATGAGAGCCATATACTGGACAACGTAAGGCAAAGTGAATCGCCTCTCTCAGAGCCCATGTCCCGCCACCTCGCCACTGCAGCAGGGTTGTTCTTGCCAACTGGCGTCTCTATCCAAGTCTAGTTTGAGCCCACGCCAACTCTCTCCCCAAGCTTCTTCAAATCCCTGCTGCTTCTGCTACAAGGTTGGCTTTGTCAAGTCCGCCCTCCACCACGCTAGAGGTCATGTTTGGCCCTCATCATCAAGGTGGCATGGGCCTGCTTGACAGTCTACGCCAAGATCCGTGCCGCCTAAGACCCCCATACTATCTTCAAACTCACCCCCGACGAATAACTCGCATCACACATCGGCCACACCACGGGACCGGGGCATGTTTGCTCTTAGCGCAGAGTGGGAGAATTTAGGCTGGCGGGACTTGGCTACCCATCGATGGCGCGATCCCCATACCCCGAGTCCTATCCAGGGTGGACTACCTGGACATGATGGATATCCCTTATTCCACTGAGACTAAAGCTATCTGGAAATGCACTGTCCTCTGTTGCAGCCTCAAGTCCGCTCCCATGTGTGGCGCTGCCTGAGGCAGGTTTATTGGACAGGCGTGCTCTAACGCTTTACACTCATACTGTGTTGTGTGTGGCCAGTATGGAACGCTGTTCCACCGCCTGGAGAAAGTGCCCCACCTCTAAAGTGATACTGGCGCAGAAGTCAACGTCTGCTGGGCCAGGATCAAACGTATCCTTCAGTCTGTCAAGAGATATGTTTGCTTCATCAATGGCCTCCCCCTCCCACCCTCCCTCCATGCTCTGGTGGTTGCAATCGCCATGTGGACTATCCACACGATTTTCTTGGATGCATCACTGGCTCCATCCCCACCCTCCCAGAAGCTGTCCACAGATTCTGGTCTCATTTGGTGGACCACTTTCAAGCATGGATAAATGGATATCTCCCACCACGTCGCTGACAGCTGGTCTCCTCCTGGTTCCCAGTCTGGTTCATCAAGTCAGACCCCTTCCTCCACACGTGCTCAATAGTGGCTACGTCCCCTACACACGTTCCCTCCCCTTCCCATAAGTGGCGTTCCCGCTGGCAACAAGAGATAGCATCGCTTCTCTAAAATGCCTCCCCTGGTACTAAGTTTATCTTTCCTGAGGCATATTCAGAAAGTGTCTGTCCATGGTCAACCTTCCCGCAATAATTTTAAAATTTAAAATTTACAAAGCGTACTAAACTTATGTACAATATGTAACTCATCAACATGTAATTTAAATTTAAATTTAAATTTATTGCGGGGAAGGCTGACCATGGGACGGACACTTCCGAATATGATTCAGATGAGACAAAACTTAGTACCAGGGGAGGCACCCCAGAGAAGCGATGCTATCTCTTGTTGCCAGCGGGAACGCCACTTATGGGAAGGGGGAGGGAACGTGTGTAGGGGACGTAGCCACTATTGAGCACGTGTGGAGGAAGGGGTCTGACTAGATGAACCAGACTGGGAACCAGGAGGAGACCAGCTGTCAGCGACGCGGTAGGAGATATCCAAACATCCACGCTAGAAAGTGATCCACCAAATGAGACCGGAATCTGTGGACAGCTTCAGGGAGGGTGGGGATGGATCCAGCGATGGCATCCAAGACAATCGTGTGGATAGTCCACATGGCGATTGCAACCACCAGAGCACGGAGGGAGGGTGGGAGGGGGAGGCCATTGATGAAGCAAACATATCTCTTGACAGATTGAAGGGATGTGTTTGATCCTGGCCTAGCAGACGTTGGACTTCGCGCCATATCACTTTAGAGGTGGGGCACTTCTCCAGGCGGCGAAACAGCGTTCCATACTGGCCACACACGACACAGGATGAGTGTAAAGCATTAGAGCGCTCAGCTGTATGATACACCTGCCTCAGGCAGCGCCACACATGGGAGCGGACTTGAGGCTGCAACAGAGGATGGTGTGCGTATTTCCATATAGTCTTTTGGGTCTCAGTGGAATAAGGGATGTCCATCATGTCCAGGTAGTCCACCCTGGATAGGACTCGGGGTCGAATGGGGATCACGCCATCATGGATGGGTAGCCCCTGTACCTCTTGTGTGAACTGAGGAGAGGGGCGGCCTCTTTGGGTCGTATGTCCACTAATATAAATTCTCCACTCCGCGCTTCGCATGGAGAGTAGGATTCGTTTGTATTGGGTTTTGGTCCCGTGAGGAACTGTGGCTGATGTTTGTGATGCGAGGTATTTCATCAGGGAGTGGGGGTTTGATGGATTGTTGAGGCCCAAGGCTCAGGAGAAGTTGGAGCGGGCCGCGCGGGACCAGTGATGGGATGGGAGTGTAGGAGCAGTGACGGACGCAATCCAGGTGCCCAGGATCTTGGCGGCATGGGCTTTGAAGTCAAGTAGGCCCGTGCCACCATGATGATGAGGGCCAAACATGACCTCTAGCCGTACTGGTGGAGGGCGGCCTGACCAAAGCCAACCTTGTAGCAAAGCATACAGGGATTTGAAGAAGCTTGGGGAGAAGGGGATGGCGTGGGCTCCAAACCAGACTTTGGATAGGAGCATAGAGTTGGCAAGAACAACCCTGCCAGTGAGGGTAGTAGGGTGGGCTCTGAGAGAGGCGATTCGCTTCGTCATATTGTCCAGTATATGGCACTCCATTACTGCTGACGCGTATCCACCTGCCTCCAACCACACGCCCAGATGGCGTACCAGTCCTATGGTAGGTCGTGGCACAAAGGAGAGCACCAGTGGAGCGGTGTGTTTTGAGTTAGTAAGGCGTGGACGTGGGCGAGCAGATGGGCCAGGTTGGGAACTACTTGCTGGGGCCCAGCAGTTCTGAAACTGACTAAGGAGGATGATTTCAGTTTTGAAGGCGTTCAGTGCCGCGTTGCTTACCCGGGAGTATTCCTGGATGAGGGCTTCAAGCGCGCGTGCATCTTTGTTATTAGACACCCCCACCACGCAATCATCTGCAAATGCCATCATTTTGACTGGTGTTTGGCCTGGCACATGGACCCCAGTGAGTTGGGCATTCACATTTCGCAGTAGTGGGTCAAGGCTGAAGTTGTATAAGAGTGGGCTCAGGGGGTCCCCTTGTCGCAGGCCCATTTGAGGACGGACTACTTCTGTTAGGAAACCTGGGCCACGCACTGCCATTGTTGCAGATTCCGTGAGCAGCATCAACCAGTTAATGAAGCGGGGAGGTAGGCGGAATTGTTGGAGGCAGGCCCTAAGGTATTCCCAGTTTACTCTATCATAGGCCTTTTGTTGGTCCAAGAATACAAGTGCCCCAGAGGCTGTGGACTGACACACATTAGCCACAGAGTGCACGTTATCCCAAATTGACCTTCTGGGGATGAAACTGAATTGTTCTGGAGAGATGGTGGCAGATGCTACAGTCCCTAAACGGTTAGCCATGATCTTTGTTAAAATTTTGGTGTCTGTGTTTGTTAGAGAAATGGGGCGCCAGTTGGCTAAGTCTTGCCTATCCCCTTTCTTGAAGAGTGTGACTGTAAAGGCCTCATGTCCTCCTGGTAGGAGGCGCGTTTCCAACAGGCTTTGGTTGAAAGGCTAGCAGCAATGGGAATATATATTTAAAATATTTTTTGTAGAACTCATATGGAATGCCATCTGGGCTTGGGCATTTTCAGTTTGGCGCAATGCAAATGGTAGTCCATAATATGTTTGGAGTAATTAAATTCATTATTTCCGGGTATCAGAAAATGGTGCAGATATGAGCTCTGTCAAGAAATTCTGCCATTTCGGCTGGCTGAATTGGTTTGGCTCAGTATAACTTGGAGTACTATCTTTGCATTTCGATTGCCACTTCAGCCAGTGTGTCCACAATAGAATTATCCGATCTTTGCACCTGTGTGCAGGCCATGCTCTGGCGTGGTGCAAAAATTTTTGAAGAAGTATGCAGTGCACTTGTCACCTTTAGTGATGCGTGTGGCCCTGTATTGGACACAAACCCGATGTTTGTGTTGCCTTTCAAGTGCATTAAGTTGGGCAGCTGACTCCGCCCACTTCTGGCCCCATGCAGGGCTATAGCCTGAGGCTGGAATGTTGGACTCCAAGTGGGCCAATTCCACCAGTGCGTGCAATATAACCGCCAATGTGGCTCGTGAGCATCTGGATGAGAGATGGAGATAGTGGCGGATGGTGTCTTCTTTGAAAGTTGCCTATGTGGAAATAAGGTCCACGCAAAACGGTGCAACAAACAATTTTGCCAAAGTTGCCTCTTCCACCCACGGGGAAAATCCTGGCGGCGCGAGCTCTGGGGGGCAGATTTTGCACCAATGTGAGGCCTTAGCAACTGTGATGGGTAAGTGGTATGTTATCGAGACCAGTTGGTGGTCGGAGAATTCCATTTTCATTGTTTTGAAGTGGGAGATATGAGGTAGGAATTTCGCCGGCGTTAGAATAAGGTCAATGTGGGTCATGGACCTTAATTGGCTGTTGTGGACGTGGGGACGCGTCATGTTTTTGAGCAGTGGGGCATGTCGCGGCAGTGCATCCATTAACCCAAGGGTGGCTTTTAGAACGCGTAGTTCTACATGACCCTGTGGGGCGTGGGGTGAGGGCAGCCACTGGTCCATTGGTGAGGTTAGCCAACAGTTCATGTCGCCAATTAGGAAAGAATTGGGGGGTAGCGGGAGGGATTTGACTGATGAGAAAAATTCCTGATGCTCATGTGCACCGTTTGGGGTGTAAATGTTGACGATTGTGTGTGCAACATCAGCCCATGAGAAGGTGACAATGAGCACTCGGCCATTCAGGAATGTTTCTGAAGATGTAAATTTGAAAAAATTGCTTTTCTGAATTAGCACCCCACAGTGCTTCAACCAAAAGGATAGGGATGGTAGGAGCATTGTTTTCCAAGCTTCCTCAGAACCTCGTGGACAGTGGGACTCCTGGATGGCCAGGATATCCACGGGTAAATTATTTTGTAAAAAACTCAGTTTCCTAGCCCAGGATGGGGAGGCCTTGAGTCCAGCAATATTCAGCGTCCCTAGAGTGAAGGTTTCCCCCATCACACCTTAGGTGCAAGGGGGTGGACCCCCGGGCCCACCAGCCTCTTCCAGGTCCCCACAGGCTTTCACAGCAGCGCAGAATTAGCAGCAACGCTATCAGGGTTTTTGTTAATTTTTGCGGAAAGAGTCACATTGGCTTTGGCCTTTGCTTTTTGTTTTCCTGACGTCGGACGAATTTTTTGCAGTGTGGATAAGTTTGGTGCACCATCGAGTGGGGCAAAAAAAAATTTTTTGGTTGGGATAGGTCCCAAGTCAGTTTTGACTGGGGCTTGGGTGCAGCGATTGGGTGAGATTGAATCTCCCATCAGATCCTCGGATTGAGTGGCCCATTCAGCATGGGCCTCCCAATCTGATTGGGTGATGGATTCCTGAGTTGCTTCCACCGCGAAGGTCTCCATGTCCTCCTGGCGTTGTGAGTGTGGGATGGTGGTAGTGGCCTTGGCCACTTCCTTAGCCGCGGTCCTACAGGCCTGCTTGGCCTTCTTCTGCTCCTGCGGGGAGATGGGCTTTACCAATAGGTAGCAGCCTTGTGCTCCCCACGGGAAGGCCTCCTTAGTGCTTGCAGTTGGTTTGTAGTGCGCCTCTCTGATGGCCATGGCCGCCGAGGGGTGCTCTTGGATGTGACGCCCTCTTTGATGGGGCATGCATGTGCCTTATGGCCAAACGTGTCACAGTGGGGGCAAATGGGGGCGCGCTGTCCACGGTTACCCGGAATGGGTGGGTGGTGTGCCCTGCAATGTCAATAAAGATGGAGTACAGGATCTGGGTTAGGTCCTTCGCAATCTCCTTGGTTGGGGTCAGAATTGCGATGGCTTTGCCGGTGCACAGGTGTGGCATCAGCATGAAACATTGCATTTTTAAAGATTGTATTTCGCCATAAATGGTGAGACCATCTTTCAGGTGTTGCTCCAAAATGTCACGTTTTACCATAGTAGGCAAAAAGTCAAACGTGAGGAAAATTTGGTTTGATTTTGTCCATCTGGTGTGCTTAGTTTCGATGACCCATTGCCCTTCGGGGAGGTCAACCACTATGCGCACCGCTGCAGCCTCATCTGCTGCTATTTTGCTTTCGAAACCTAGGTCCAGCCAACCGCGCGACATGGAGTGAGGTGCAACGTACACACCGCGGTTGGGAAAATTTTGTGTACATCTTCACAAAATTTTTCCCATAGGGCCGTTTTTTGATGTCCAGATACACACGGACTCCAAATTCCACCGATGAAAGTGGCTGGGAATGTGGCGTGTTGATGTACTGGTTGCATTGTACTTGCCACGTGAGTATCTCTGGGAAAATTGTGACTGCCAGTTTTTTTAGATTTTTTTCTATTCCACCAGATTCTCCAGGGCGTTTTCAAACATTAGAGGCCGCGGGCCTTCCGCCTGCTCCTCTTGCCTTGCTTGCCCAACTGCTCCCAGACATGGGCGCAGACTAATCCCCTCTATGAGATTATCAAACTAGATTTAGTCTTGAATTTATGGGTTGCAAAAGTGTTTGCAACGAGAAAGAAAAGTTTTAACTCATCAACTTGTAGTAACCAAACATAAACTATAGTATCTTTTCCCTATGATGCAAGGATTGAAGACAGATTACCTAAAAAAACTGAGATAGTCCCTGAGTTGACTGGATCTAAAATTCCTGGGCAGAGAAATGTCTCCTTGATGGACAGATTAAATAAGCCAATAATTTCCATTTGTATCTGGGATTGTGGGAATCCATCTGTTTTTTGCTCGCTGGTGCTGAGGGGGCTGGATCTGCAAAAGGGGCTTTAAATAATAAAGTTAAAAAATGCTAATAACCAAAAAGTTCATTTTTATAAGTATTTATTAGTGTTGGTTATGGATAAAAATGAACCCCTTCAATATCTGACTGATCAGTATTTTAACTGTATTGAGGGTCAAAGGGAATTTATTGATAAGTTCATAATGGCTTGTTACCATCTAAATAATGAAACATGTAATTCTGACCTATCAAAGCTCATAAGAATCATTTCTTTTTGGCTGAACAACCAATGGGGGGTCATTTTTAGGTAAGACATACCCGTGTGGTAACAATTTCATATTTTAGCCAATCCCCATTTGCAAAAATTATTGCATCTTGGGGGACCCTCGCCCAGCCTATAATAGGTGGCGGTCCCCACTTAGGTGTTGGCTTTGGGCTTGTCATGACCTGTGGAGAAGCCTTTGATGGACTCCCCAGGTTTACCCGCATGGTCAGGGAAATTTGACTTCCTGACTATGAGCTATTTGCACTGTTAGTAGTCATAATATTGTTGCCCCAATTTATGGGGTTCCACCAAGAATTGGCCAGGGTCTTATGGCCAATATTGTCAATTTCATTTGAAGCAATTTTATTTATGAGATTGGACATGTAATTGGACGATCATATTTGGTGAATTGGAACTATTATTACCTACAACATTCTTTTATTGAAGTTGAGATGACAATTGTCTGACAGAGATGAATGTGTACAAGAATTTGTGCATCTAAAATTATTACTCATAAGCTGGTACTACCACCTGAGATGGGGCAAATAAAGGCATATCTTCTAGAGCTTTGGTGGACAAGAGAGGCATTTTCACATGTGGGCCTACTATGTGATACTCTATCTGTTATAAAATTCAGTCTTCTTCAATAAAGCATATTATTCTTTCGGTTTGTCCTTCTTGGTGACGAGATTTTAAAAATAAGCAGTATCTGGAACCCAAGTATAGACAACTAGGACTTGATAAATCAATAATTTGCAAAGGCTCACATAAATATTAGTTTCTTATTACTAAATCATAGCTTTGGTTTGCAAGAAACACATCATTGGTAGTTGTAGAGAATTTACTAAAACAAATGACTAAGGCTAGATAAGAGCCAAGTGACCTGGTGCAGTATGGCCCTGAATTTTCATATCTAACATTATTTTTAGTTGGATAAAATTTGACTTGAATGACCATCTTAAGGGTAAACATTTATTAGAGCCAGTGTTAACAATTGCTTGGACTTCTAATTTGAACCCTCAAACTTCCACTTTGGTGAATGCGTCCCCAAATTGCCCTTGTAGGGTAAAGAAAGAGGTTGGCGGTACTAAAAGGGGACAAATGTAATTTAAATCACAGCCTTTAACTTTGATAGGATTATCAGCATGATTTCTGGTAGAGGGGGCAGCAGATGCAATAGCCCATGAGGTAGACAGTCAAGGTGCAAGGTGATTGTCAATATTTAGAGCCTCTCGCTTTATGTTGACGCAATTATTCCCTCCTCATCAGCAATTCTCTTGTCTCATTCTTTGGTGGCATGCCTACATATTCCTCAGTAAGTGCATTGTATATACTTCTTATTAACTATTTTTCCTGAGAGCACTGACCTGAGAGCGTCAGTTGGGAGAGATACTGAGCTTGGAAGCCTTCTGGAGTATACTAGCAGGATCTCAATGAAACCATCCTTATTTAAATTTAAAATTTATTGTGGGGAAAGCCGACCATGGGAAGGACGCTTCCGAATATGACTCAGACAAGACAAAACTTAGTACCAGGGGAGGCACCCCAGAGAAGCGATGCTATCTCTTGTTGCCAGCTGGAACGCCACTTATGGGAAAGGGGAGGGAACGTGTGTAGGGGACGTAGCCACTATTGAGCACGTGTGGAGGAAGGGGTCTGATTTGATGAACCAGACTGGGAACCAGGAGGAGACCAGCTGTCAGCGACGCGGTGGGAGATATCCAAACATCCACACTTAAAAGTGATCAACCAAGTGAGACCAGAATCTGTGGACAGCTTCAGGGAGGGTGGGGATGGATCCAGCGATGGCATCCAAGACAATTGTGTGGATAGTCCACATGGCGATTGCAACCACCAGAGCACGGAGGGAGGATGGAAGGGGGAGGCCATTGATGAAGCAAACATATCTCTTGACAGACTGAAGGGATGTGTTTGATCCTGGCCTAGCAGACGTTGGACTTCGCGCCATATTACTTTAGAGGTGGGGCACTTCTCCAGGCGGTGAAACAGCGTTCCATACTGGCCACACATGACACAGGATGAGTGTAAAGCATTAGAGCGCTCAGCTGTATGATACACCCGCCTCAGGCAGCGCCACACATGGGAGCGGACTTGAGGCTGCAACAGAGGATGGTGTGCGTATTTCCATATAGTCTTTTGGGTCTCAGTGGAATAAGGGATGTCCATCATGTCCAGGTAGTCCACCCTGGATAGGACTTGGGGTCGAATGGGGATCACGCCATCATGGATGGGTAGCCCCTGTACCTCTTGTGTGAACTGAGGAGAGGGGCGGCCTCTTTGGGTTGTATGTCCACTAATACAAATTCTCCACTCCGCGCTTCGCATGGAGAGTAGGATTCGTTTGTAGTGGGTTTTGGTCCCGTGAGGACCTGTGGCTGATGTGTGTGATGCGAGGTATTTCATCAGGGAGTGGGAGTTTGATGGATTGTTGAGGCCCAAGGCTCAGGAGAAGTTGGAGCGGGCCGCGCGGGACCAGTGATGGGATGGGAGTGTAGGAGCAGTGACGGCCGCAATCCAGGTGCCCAGGATTCTGGCGGCATGGGCTTTGAAGTCAAGTAGGCCCATGCCACCATGATGATGAGGGCCAAACATGACCTCTAGCCGTACTGGTGGAGGGCGGCCTGACCAAAGCCAACCTTGTAGCAAAGCATACAGGGATTTGAAGAAGCTTGGGGAGAAGGGGATGGCGTGGGCTCTGAACCAGACTTTAGATAGGAGCATAGAGTTGGCAAGAACAACCCTGCCAGTGAGGGTAGTAGGGTGGGCTCTGAGAGAGGCGATTCGCTTCGTCACGTTGTCCAGTATATGGCACTCCATTACTGCTGATGCGTATCCACCTGCCTCCAACCACACGCCCAGATGGCGTACCGGTCCTATGGTAGGTCGTGGCACAAAGGGGAGCACCAGTGGAGCGGTGTGTTTTGAGTTATTAAGGCGTGGACGTGGGCGAGCAGATGGGCCAGGTTGGGAACTACTTGCTGGGGCCCAGCAGTTCTGAAACTGACCAAGGAGGATTATTTCGGTTTTGGAGGCGTTCAGTGCTGCGTTGCTTACCCGGGAATATTCCTGGATGAGGGCTTCAAGCGCGCGTGCATCTTTGTTATTAGACACCCCCACCACGCAATCATCTGCAAATGCCATCATCTTGACTGGGGTTTGGCCTGGCACATGGACCCAGTGAGTTGGGCATTCACATTTCGCAGTAGTGGGTCAAGGCTGAAGTTGTATAAGAGTGGGCTCAGGGGGTCCCCTTGTCGCAGGCCCCTTTGAGGACGGACTACTTCTGTTAGGAAACCTGGGCTGCGCACTGCCATTGTTGCAGATTCCGTGAGCAGCATCACCCAGTTAATGAAGCGGGGAGGTAGGCGGAATTGTTGGAGGCAGGCCCTAAAGTATTCTCAGTTTACTCTATCATAGGCCTTTTGTTGGTCCAAGAATACAAGTGCCCCAGAGGCTGTGGACTGACACACATTAGCCACAGAGTGCACGTTATCCCAAATTGACCTTCTGGGGATGAAACCGAATTGTTCTGGAGAGATGGTGGCAGATGCTCATCCCTAAACGGTTAGCCATGATTTTTGTTAAAATTTTGGTGTCTGTGTTTTTTAGAGAAATGGGGTGCCAGTTGGCTAAGTCTAGCTTATCCCCTTTCTTGAAGAGTGTGACCGTAAAGGCCTCATGTCCTCCTGGTAGAAGGCGTGTTTCCAACAGGCTTTGGTTGAGTGAGGCTAGCAGCAATGGGAATATATATTTAAAATATTTTTTGTAGAACTCATATGGAATGCCATCTGGGTCTGGGCATTATCAGTTTGGCGCACCGCAAATGGTAGTCCATAATTCATTTGGAGTAATTAAATTCATTATTTCCGGGTATCAGAAAATGGTGCGGATATGAGCTCTGTCAAGAAATTCCGCCATTTCGGCCAGCTGAATTGGTTCAGCTCAGTATAACTTGGAGTAATATCTTTGCGTTTTGATTGCCACTTCGGCCAGTGTGTCCACAATAGAATTATCCGATCTTTGCACCTGTGTGCAGGCCACACTCTGGCGTGGTGCAAAAAAAATTTTGAAGAAGTATGCGGTGCACTTGTCACCTTTAGTGATGCGTGTGGCCCTGTATTGGACACAAACCCAATGTTTGTGTTGCCTTTCAAGTGCGTTGAGATGGGCGGCTGCCTCCACCCACTTCTGGCCCCATGCAGGGCTATATCCTGAGGCTGGAATGTTGGACTCCAAGTGGGCCAATTCCACCAGTGCGTGCAATATAACTGCTGATGTGGCTCATGAGCATCTGGATGAGAGATGGCGATAGTGGAGGATGGTGTCTTCTTTGAAAGTTGCCCATGTGGAAATGGGGTCCACACAAAACGGTGCAACAAACAATTTTGCCAAAGTTGCCTCTATCACCCACATGGAAAATCCTGGCAACGCGAGCTCTGGGGGGCGGATTTTGCACCAATGTGGGGCCTTAGCAACTGTGATGGGTAAGTGGTATGTTATTGAGACCAGTCAGTGGTCAGAGAATTCCATTTTTGTTGTTTTGAAGTGGGAGATGTGGGGTTGGAATTTCGCTGGCACTAGAATAAGGTTGATGTGGGTCATGGACCTTAATTGGCCATTGTGGACGTGGGGACGCATCATGTTTTCAAGCAGTGGGGCATGTCACGGCAGCGCATCCATTAACCCAAGGGTGGCTTTTAGAATGCGTAGTTCTATGTGACCCTGTGGGTGTGGGGTGAGGGCGGCCACCGGTCCATTGGTGAGGTTAGCCAACAGTTCATGTCGCCAATTAGGAAAGAATCGGGGGGTAGCGGGAGGGATTTAACCAACAAGAAAAATTCCTGACGCTCTTGTGCACCGTTTGGGGCGTAAATGTTGACGATTGTGTGTGCAACATTGGCCCATGAAAAGGTGACAACGAGCACTCAGCCATTTAGGAATATTTCTGAAGATGTAAATTTGAAAAAAATTGTTTTTCTGAATTAGCACCCCACAGTGAATTGACCAAAAGGATAGGGATGGTAGGAGCATTTTTTTCCAAGCTTCCTCGGAACCTCATGGACAGTGGGTTTCCTGGATGGCCAGGATATCCACGGGTAAATTATTTTGTAAAAAACTCAGTTCCCTAGCCCAGGATGGGGAGGCCTTGAGTCTGGCGATATTCAGCATCCCTAGAGTGAAGGTTTCCCCCATCGCACCTTAGGTGTGAGGGGGTGGGCCCCGGGCCCACCAGCCTCTTCCAGGTCCCCACAGGCTTTCACAGCAGCGCAGGTATTAGCAGCAATGCTATCAGGGTTTTTGTTAATTTTTGTGGAAAGAGTCGCATTGGCTTTGGCCTTCACTTTCTGTTTTCCTGACGTCGGATGAATTTTTTGCGGTGCGGATAAGTTCAGTGCACCGTCAAGTGGGGCAAAAAAAAATTTTGGTTGGGATAGGTCCCAAGTCAGTTTTGACTGGGGCTTGGGTGCAGCAATTGGATGATATCAAATCTCCCATCAGATCCTCGGATTGAGTGGCCCGTTCAGCATGGGCCTCCCAATCTGATTGGGTGATGGATTCCTGAGTTGCTTCCACCGCGAAGGTCTCCATGTCCTCCTGGCGTTGTGAGTGTGGGATGGTGGTGGTGGCCTTGGCCACTTCTTTGGCCGCGGTCCTATGGGCCTGCTTGGCCTTCTTCCACTCCTGTGGGGAGATGGGCTTTACCAATAGGTAGCAACCTTGTGCTTCACACGGGAAAGCCTCCTTGGTGCTTGCGGTTGGTTTGTAGTGCGCCTCTCCGCTGGCCATGGCCGCTGAGGGGTGCTCTTGGAATGTGACGCCCTCTTTGATGGGGCATACGTGTGCCTTATGGCTGAATGCATCACAGTGGGTGCAAATGGGGGGTGCGCTGTCCACGGTTACCTGGAATGGGTGGGTGGTGTGCCCTGCGATGTCAATAAAGGTGGAGTGCGGGATCTGGGTTAGGTCCTTCACGATCTCCTCAGTTGGGGTCAGAACTGCGATGGCTTTGCCAGTGCACAGGTGTGGCATCAGCGTGAAACATTGCATTTCAAAAGATTGTATTTCGCCATATATGGTGAGACCATCTTTCAGGTGTTGCTCCAAAATGTCACGTTTTACCGTAGTAGGCAAAAAGTCAAACATGAGGAAAATTTGGTTTGATTTTGTCTATCTGGTGCATTTAGTTTTGATGACCCATTGCCCTTTGGGGAGGTCAACCACTATGCGCACCACTGCAGCCTCGTCTGGTGCTATTTTGCTTTTGAAACCTAGGTCCAGCCAACCGCGTGACATGGAGTGAGGTGCAACGTACACCGCGGTTGGGAAAATTTTGTGTACATCTTCACAAAATTTTTCCCATAGGGCCATTTTTTGGATGTCCAGATACACACAGACTCCAAATTCCACCGATGAAAGTGGCTGGGAATGTGGCGTGTTGATGTACTGGTTACATTGTACTTGCCACGTGAGTATCTCTGGGAAAATTGTGACCGCCAGTTTTTTTAGATTTTTTTCTATTCCGCCAGATTCTCCGGGGCATTTTTGAATGTTAGAGGCCGCAGGCCTTCCGCCTGCTCCTCTTGCCTTGCTTTCCCAACTGCTCCCAGACATGGGCGCAGACTAATCCCTCTATGAGATTATCAAACTAGATTTAGTCTTGAATTGAATGGGTTGCAAAAGTGTTTGCAACGAGAAAGAAAAAGTTTTTTGAAACCATCCTTATTATTTAAGATGCTAATGAAGTTTATCTTGACAGTTCTGATATGCAACTGTAAGTCTAGGTGAGATTTTAAGGATTATTTGGCAGCCATAATAGCGTCATTAAGAGAGATGTAGTCACAAATAACCTATATCCGAGCCTCATAGTAAAATTGATTGGTGTACTCAGGCAGTGTTTCTCTGGGTTTGATACAATACTTATAAAGACTTGCTCCTATGAGGATAGAGTTTGATTGATCCTGAATTCCTTTATCAGGGCAGTCATAAATTAACTCTAGGTTTTGATGTTCTTTAAGTGAGGGACCATGATTTACTGAGCAATAAGACTTATAAAGATGGGAAAGTATTTATATTTCTGTTGATCAGTAGCATCTTCTATGGCGCTTTCATCATATAGGAAGGAGGCATGTGGGATCCGCCAATGGATGCCACAAATAATTTGTTTAAAGTCAGAATTTTATTTTTTATAAAAGTTTAGATAACGCCTTGTAAAAGTAAAATTTTTTCTTGTTAAAGCAGGGCAAACCCAAGAAAGGTCCTTTTCTCAATACTAGTTTTTCCTATTTAAACTAGTTTGGATTTTGTGACCATGGGTATTTGAGGCAAAAATAATATAAAGCTGAGTTATCTAGATTAGGAAATATGGGCTTTCGGCCTATCAGATCAAGGATAAATATTTTAAGGCAAAACCAACCTGTGTGGTAACAATTTGATAAATTGTATCCAATCACCAGTGAGTAAAATCTTTTCACCTTGACAGTGGTCAGACTCACATGGTAATGATTGGTTAATATGCACCCTATCATCATCAAGTAAAATCTTCTCACCTCAACGGTGGTCAGACTCGCGTGGTAATGATTGGTTAATTTGCACCCAATCATCAATGGGTAGAATCTTCTCACATTGTGGAGGCTCAGATCCATGCAATATTGAACATCTCGAATTTGGCCAAGAGGTCAGAGTAATCCTATCAGTAGTATTTACCTTTTTAAGCTGATTTTTGTGATAAACCGTGTTTTTCCAATAATTAGGATTCCACCAAGAATCATCCAAGGTCTTTTCGCCATTGGTACTCATATTATAAATAACCACAATATTATTTCAGATTGGGCAGTTGATGGGCCAATCATAGTGGCAGATTCAGGAGCACTAATACCTCCAACATTCTTTTTCTTAAGTTGAAAAGGAGAATGTCTGACATTGCCCCCCTCAAGAATGTTGGGAGGGGTGCAGAGCTCATTGGAAACCTGCCCTTCTTTAGTCACTGTTTTTGTGAGGTTAGTGTACATGCAAGAGTATTTTCTTGCTGGGTCCTGTATTGGCTAGAACTAAGGGAACTTCATAATTTAGAAATGACAAGAACCCTTGCTTCATATTGATAATGCCGTCATACTCAATCATAAACTGAGTACCTATAAGCATATCAATAGCATTGTTATTCAAAGCCACTCCGGGGGCAAATAGAATAAGCTTCCCAATATGAATGGGAAGTGATTAGTAAGCACCAATTGCGCGGGTGTTTTTGGGTCCAGAGGTTTTAAAGTCTTGGTTATACTCCATGTCAGGTGCAAGTTTGATCTTTTTCATCAACTTGGAGGAGATTACATTCACTGGGGAGCCTGTATCTAAGATAGCCATCACCCAAACTTTTTGGATAACCACTTTGACCTTCATAAGTATCCCCCAAAAGTGGGCGATAGCGCTAAGACCTCCTTAAGATGGAAATTGGAGGTTAATTTACACGCGGTCTTGGGGTAATTTTTCTGGATGGACTGCATGGTATGGCCATGCTGGATAGGGCGAATAAGGTGAGATAACACCTCATCTGCATTTCTGGCAGTATTGATGACAATTGGCTCCCCTAAAACTTGGCAGAGATACATCTCTTCAGGTATGGTGGCTTCATCTACTCCTCCAGCATTCAAGCGATTGGGAACTTCCACTTCAGCAGGTGCTCCTACAACATAATAGCCAACCTCATCCGTATCCCCCTCAGAATCATCCCCTGGGGTATTTGTAACGTGAGGTAATGGCATAAGTTGTTTAAGTGAGTCAGGCACATGAGATTTGTCGGCAATAGGTGTGCCTTTCCCTACGCTGACATTTATTTTTCCTGCTCCTGTTCCTCGGCGTCAGCTTTCTTTTTCCAGCACATAGCCTCCTTGTGTCCAAACTTGTAGCAGTATTCGCACCGAGGGCGTTCAGGACTTAATGCTTTGGGGTTTTGCTCTTCAGGGCCCATTATCTGAAGGGGCTCCTTCTTGTCTTCAATAGCTAGGGCTCAAGGCTTAAGCTTTGAATCTTCAATGGTTAAAATGTGAGGACAAGATACTGCTCTGCATGGAACTTTGGGCTTATGGAAATTGGCGACATCTACTAACGCTTCCTTGATGTCTTGAATGGAATGGAAATGGCGTTTAACTGAGGTGATTTGCATTGCTAACGGAGGGTAAGAAGCCACTCCAGTCAAAACGGCAGCTACAGCATCATCCAAAGTCAACATATTTGATGTTAGCAACGTCTGTGCTTCCATATAGAATCGTTCTGCAAAGGCGACCACTGACTCTCCTTTTCGGATACTCATACACATAAAATCATGCTTTTTCATACTTAAAGCCTGTTTTGAACTGAACGTGTTTATGAGAGCCTCTTTAACTTTGACCCAAGTGCTAAGAGCATCCATATGTGGGACCATCACCTCCTGTGCCATGCGGCCCAAACAGGAAAGGATATGTTTAGCCTTCTGATGATCAGTCGCCCCTTCAATAGCTGCTTCATAAACATATAAAAATGAAGCAATGCTACCCTCGCCGGGGATAAACTTGTCTTTAAACGTTGGTTTGAATGAATTATGGTCATTCCCAGTAAGGGTATGAATAGCTGGAGCTTCTGCTTCCAATGTTTCAGAGTGGTAGCTTAACTGATTAAAGGTCCGTGAAAGGCGATCAAACTGGTCATGCATGGCTTTAAGCCAGGTTTCCATTTTAGAGAGGGCTTCTAGGGGCCCAGATTCACATAGTCTCAGTCGAGCTTTGATCCCTGATTTTTGAGTTTCAAGATCTTTCACTCAGTTTTCCATTGCAGAGACTTGGAAATGAAGTTATGACACCATTGAGCTTAGGTTTAATTGAGCAGTTTCCACAGCTTTCATGCGGTTCTTCAGCTCTTCTTTCATTTGTTTACACCCTTCATTGTCATGAGAGTGGGAGCTGGGTCCTTGTACCCCCTCCTTAATCTGTTCATACTTCCGCTTGACCTGCGTTAGTTGGATGTATACTTCCTTCAACAGCACAGGGCTTTCCAACGAAGCTTTTATATCTTTTGCTTTAATTTCACATTCAGTCAGGCGACGTGCCAAATATTTGGTATTTTCAGATGAAGCTTTAAGAGCTAGCTCCTTTTCTAGCTGAACAACCTTGGCCGCGAGGGTGGTGGTGGCGCTAGATGGTTCAAGCAACAGATGAAGTTCAAGCTCATCAACACATGAAAAGGCCTGAATTAACTGCCGCTCCACCACAGCCACACGCTGTTCATATTTCTCTTGAAGGACGGAGTTGGGGGCTGAAAGGTCACAATGTGTTTGCTCATTTTGCTTTTCAAGCTCTTTAGCAAACTCCTCCAACAATGAGTGGGTGCTAGTGGAGGATGTGTTCAGTTCATCCCAGAATATCTTCATGGCCTCCTCGACATACTTTACAATCCCAGTGTCCATAGTATTAAGTCAGTCATGCAGCTGTATGATGAAGTTGCAATTAGCTTCCACACCAGATTTAACTGCTCCAAGATGTTTGGAGGTTAGTTGATACAACTTATCAAAGGCTAAATTCAGATCTGCATGGGTATCTAAGTGTCATTGAAGCTCTTCATGATGGCCAGCTAAGAGATGCATCATATGGACCAAGTCAGGGTGAGCAAACTTGCGTACATAGGTGGTCAAATTTGTAAGCTGACCATAGGTCTCTGGGAGGACACTAGTCTCATAGAGAAACAAGTGGCGTTCCTCTACCAATGATGCTCATTCGCGAGATGCAATGTCGCCAAAGTTAAGGATGCCATGAGTAAGGTCTCTCACAGCTTCAGTGGCTGGCCAAGTGATGCGATGAGACTCAGGTATTAATATGGGCTCAATTTGTTCTTCTTCAAATATAAGAGCAGTAGGGATGTCCATTTGATCATCATCTTCAGTCCCTTCCCCATTTCTCACCCAACAGGTGACACTCTCCATTTTTTGATACTTATTGAAGTACCCGGGGGGATTGACCCCTGTAGTGAGCACCGATTTGTGCGAATCTGCCAATGGATGCCACAAATAATTTTGTTTAAAGTCAGAATTCTACTTTTTTAATAAAAGTATTAGATAACGCCTAATAAAAGTTTTATAAGTTTTATTATTGCTAAAGCAGGGCAAACCCAAGAAAGGTCCTTTTCTTATTTAAATTTATTGTGGGGAAGGCTGACCATGGGACGGACACTTCCGAATATGACTCAGATGAGACAAAACTTAGTACCAGGGGAGGCACCCCAGAGAAGCGATGCTATCTCTTGTTGCCAGCGGGAACGCCACTTATGGGAAGGGGGAGGGAACGTGTGTAGGGGACGTAGCCACTATTGAGCACGTGTGGAGGAAGGGGTCTGATTTGATGAACCAGACTGGGAACCAGGAGGAGACCAACTGTCGGTGACGCGGTGGGAGATATCCAAACATCCACGCTTGAAAGTGATCCACCAAATGAGACCGGAATCTGTGGACAGCTTCAGGGAGGGTGGGGATGGATCCAGCGATGGCATCCAAGACAATCGTGTGGATAGTCCACATGGCGATTGCAACAACCAGAGCACGGAGGGAGGGTGGGAGGGGAGGCCATTGATGAAGCAAACATATCTCTTGACAGACTGAAGGGATGTGTTTGATCCTGGCCTAGCAGACGTTGGACTTCGCGCCATATCACTTTAGAGGTGGGGCACTTCTCCAGGCGGCGAAACAGCGTTCCATACTGGCCACACACGACACAGAATGAGTGTAAAGCATTAGAGCGCTCAGCTGTATGATACACCCGCCTCAGGCAGCGCCACACATGGGAGCGGACTTGAGGCTGCAACAGAGGATGGTGTGCGTATTTCCATATAGTCTTTTGGGTCTCAGTGGAATAAGGGATGTCCATCATGTCCAGGTAGTCCACCCTGGATAGGACTTGGGGTCAAATGGGGATCACGCCATCATGGATGGGTAGCCCCTGTACCTCTTGTGTAAACTGAGGAGAGGGGCGACCTCTTTGGGTTGTATGTCCACTAATACAAATTCTCCACTCTGCGCTTCGCATGGAGAGTAGGATTCGTTTGTAGTGGGTTTTGGTCTCGTGAGGACCTGTGGCTGATGTGTGTGATGCGAGGTATTTCATCAGGGAGTGGGAGTTTGATGGATTGTTGAGGCCCAAGGCTCAGGAGAAGTTGGAGCGGGCCGCGCGGGACCAGTTTTGGGATGGGAGTGTAGGAGCAGTGACGGCCGCAATCCAGGTGCCCAGTATCTTGGCGGCATGGGCTTTGAAGTCAAGTAGGCCCATGCCACCATGATGATGAGGGCCAAACATGACCTCTAGCCGTACTGGTGGAGGGCGGCCTGACCAAAGCCAACCTTGTAGCAAAGCATACAGGGATTTGAAGAAGCTTGGGGAGAAGGGGATGGCGTGGGCTCCAAACCAGACTTTGGATAGGAGCATAGAGTTGGCAAGAACAACCCTGCCAGTGAGGGTAGTAGGGTGGGCTTTGAGAGAGGCGATTCGCTTCGTCATATTGTCCAGTATATGGCACTCCATTACTGCTGACGCGTATCCACCTGCCTCCAACTACACGCCCAGATGGCGTACCAGTCCTATGGTAGGTCGTGGCACAAAGGAGAGCACCAGTGGAGCGGTGTGTTTTGAGTTAGTAAGGCGTGGACATGGGCGAGCAGATGGGCTGGGTTGGGAACTACTTGCTGGGGCCCAGCAGTTCTAAAACCGACTAAGGAGGATGATTTCGGTTTTGAAGGCGTTCAGTGCCGCGTTGCTTACCTGGGAATATTCCTGGATGAGGGCTTCAAGCGCGCGTGCATCTTTGTTATTAGACACCCCCACCACGCAATCATCTGCAAATGCCATCATTTTGACTGGGGTTTGGCCTGGCACATGGACCCCAGTGAGTTGGGCATTCACATTTCGCAGTAGTGGGTCAAGGCTGAAGTTGTATAAGAGTGGGCTCAGGGGGTCCCCTTGTCGCAGGCCCCTTTGAGGATGGACTACTTCTGTTAGGAAACCTGGGCCGCGCACAGCCATTGTTGCAGATTCCGTGAGCAGCATCACCCAGTTAATGAAGCGGGGAGGTAGGCGGAATTGTTGGAGGCAGGCCCTAAGATATTCCCAGTTTACTCTATCATAGGCCTTTTGTTGGTCCAAGAATACAAGTGCCCCAGAGGCTGTGGACTGACACACATTAGCCACAGAGTGCACGTTATCCCAAATTGACCTTCTGGGGATGAAACCGAATTGTTCTGGAGAGATGGTGGCAGATGCTACAGTCCCTAAACGGTTAGCCATGATTTTTGTTAAAATTTTGGTGTCTGTGTTTGTTAGAAAAATGGGGCGCCAGTTGGCTAAGTCTAGCCTATCCCCTTTCTTTAAGAGTGTGACCATAAAGGCCTCATGTCCTCCTGGTAGGAGGCGCGTTTCCAACAGGCTTTGGTTGAGTGAGGCTAGCAGCAATGGGGATATATATTTAAAACATTTTTTTGTAGAACTCATATGGAATGCCATCTGGGCTTGGGCATTTTCAGTTTGGCGCACCACAAATGGTAGTCCATAATTTGTTTGGAGTAATTAAATTCATTATTTCCGGGTATCAGAAATCAGTGTGGATATGAGCTCTGTCGAGAAATTCTGCCATTTTGGCCAGCTGAATTGGTTCAGCTTAGTATAACGTGGAGTAATATCTTTGCATTTCAATTGCCACTTTGGCCGGTGTGTCCACAATAGAATTATCTGATCTTCACACCTGTGTGCAGGCCACGCTCTGGCGTGGTGCAAAAAATTTTTTGAAGAAGTATGCGGTGCACTTGTCGCCTTTAGTGATGCGTGTGGCCCTGTATTGGACACAAACCCAATGTTTGTGTTGCCTTTCAAGTGCGTTGAGGTGGGCGGCTGCCTCTGCCCACTTCTGGCCCCATGCAGGGCTATATCCTGTGGCTGGAATGTTGGACTCCAAGTGGGCCAATTCTGCCAGCATGCGCAATATAACCGCCAATGTGGCTCGTGAGCATCTGGATGAGAGATGGCAATAGTGGCAGATGGTGTTTTCTTTGAAAGTTGCCCATGTGGAAATGGGGTCCGCACAAAATGGTGCAAAAAACAGTTTTGCCAAAGTTGCCTCTTCCACCCACGTGGAAAATCCTGGCGACGCGAGCTCTGGGGGGCGGATTTTGCACCAATGTGGGGCCTTTGCAACTGTGACGGGTAAGTGGTATGTTATTGAGACCAGTCAGAGGTCAGAGAATTCTATTTTTGTTGTTTTGAAGTGGGAGATGTGGGGTTGGAATTTTACCAGCACTAGAATAAGGTCAATGTGGGTCATGGACCTTAATTGGCCATTGTGGATGTGGGGACGCGTCATGTTTTTTAGCAGTGGACCATGTTGTGGCAGCACATCCATTAACCCAAGGGTGGCTTTTAGAATGCGTAGTTCTACGTGACCTTGTGGGGTGTGGGGTGAGGGTGGCCACCAGTCCGTTGGTGAGGTTAGCCAACAGTTCATGTCACCAATTAGGAAAGAATTGGGGGGTAGCAGGAGGGATTTGATTGATGTGAAAAATTCCTGACGCTCTTGTGCACTGTTTGGGGCATAAATATTGACGATTGTGTGTGCAACATTGGCCCATGAGAAGGTGACAATGAGCACTCAGCCATTTAGGAATGTTTCTGAAGATATAAATTTGAAAAAATTGTTTTTCCAAATTAGCACCCCACAGTGCTTTGACCAAAAGGATAGGGATGGTAGGAGCATTGTTTTCCAAGCTTCCTCGGAACCTCATGGACAGTGGGTTTCCTGGATGGCCAGGATATCCACGGGTAAATTGTTTTGTAAAAAACTCAGTTTCCTAGCCCAGGATGGGGAGGCCTTGAGTCTGGCGATATTCAGCATCCCTAGAGTGAAGGTTTCCCCCATCGCACCTTAGGTGCAAGGGGGTGGACCCCCGGGCCCACCAGCCTCTTCCAGGTCCCCATGGGCTTTCACAGCAGCGTGGGTATTAGCAGCAACGCTATTGGGGTTTTTGTTAATTTTTGCAGAAAGAGTCGCATTGGCTTTGGCCTTCACTTTTTGTTTTCCTGACATCGGACAAATTTTTGCGGTGCGGATAAGTTTGATGCACTGTCGAGTGGGGCAAAAAATTTTCTTTTGGTTGGGATAGGTCCCAAGTCAGTTTTGACCGGGGCTTGGGTGCAGTGATTGGGTGAGATCAAATCTCCCATCAGATCCTCAGATTGAGTGGCCCATTCAGCATGGGCCTCCCAATCTGATTGGGTGATGGATTCCCAAGTTGCTTCCACTGCAAAGGTCTCCATGTCCTCCTGGCGTTGTGAGTGTGGGATGGTGGTGGTGACCTTGGCCGCTTCCTTGGCCGCAGTCCTATGGGCCTGCTTGGCCTTCTTCCGCTCCTGCAGGGAGATGGGCTTTACCAAAAGGTAGCAGCCTTGTGCTCCCCATGGGAAAGCCTCCTTGGTGCTTGCGGTTGGTTTGTAGTGCGCCTCTCCGCTGGCCATGGCCGCTGAGGGGTGCTCTTGGAATGTGATGCCCTCTTTGATGGGGCATGTGTGCGCCTTATGGCCAAATGCATCACAGTGGGTGCAAATGGGGGGCGCGCTGTCCACGGTTTCTCGGAATGGGTGGGTGGTGTGCCCTGCGATATCAATAAAGGTGGAGTGCGGGATCTGGGTTAGGTCCTTCACGATCTCCTCAGTTGGGGTCAGAACTGCAATGGCTTTGCCGGTGCACAGGTGCGGCATCAGCGTGAAATGTTGCATTTCAAAAGATTGTAATTCGCCATATATGGCGAGACCATCTTTCAGGTGTTGCTAAAAATGTCACGTTTTACTGTAGTAGGCAAAAAGTCAAACGTGAGGAAAATTTGGTTTGATTTTGTCCATCTGGTGCATTTAGTTTCGATGACCCGTTGCCCTTCGGGGAGGTCGACCACTATGCGCACCACTGCAGCCTCGTCTGCTGCTATTTTGCTTTCAAAACCTAGGTCCAGCCAACTGCGCAACATGGAGTGAGGTACAACATACACCACGGTCAGGAAAATTTTGTGTACATCTTCACAAAATTTTTCCTATAGGGCCATATCTTTGGATGTCCAGATACACACAGACTCCAAATTCCGCCGACAAAAGTGGCTGGGAATGTGGCGTGTTGATGTACTGGTTGCATTGTGCTTGCCACGCGAGTATCTCTGGGGAAATTGTGACCACCGGTTTTTTTAGGTTTTTTTCTATTCCACCAGATTCTCCGGAGCGTTTTCAAATGTTAGAGGCCGCAGGCCTTCCACCTGCTCCTCTTGCCTTGCTTGCCCAACTGCTCCCAGACATGGGCGCAGACTAATCCCCTCTATGAGATTATCAAACTAGATTTCAGTCTTGAATTGAATGGGTTGCAAAAGTGTTTGCAACGAGAAAGAAAAGTTTTTAAGAAAGGTCCTTTTCTCAATACTAGTTTTTCCTATTTAAACTCGTTTGTATTTTGTGACCATGGGTATTTGAGGCAAAATAATATATAAAGCTGAGTTATCTAGATTAAGAAATATAGGCTTTCAGCCTAACAGATTGAGGATAAATATTTTGAGGCAAAACTGACCCATATGGTAACAATTTGATGAATTGTATCCAATCACCAGTGAGTAAAATCTTTTCAACTCGACAGTGGTCAGACTCACATGGTAATGATTGGTTAATATGCACCCTATCATCATCAAGTAAAATCTTCTCACCTTGACGGTGGTCAGACTCACATGGTAATGATTGGTTAATTTGCACCCAATCATCAACGGGTAAAATCTTCTCATATTGTGGAGGTTCAGATCCATGCAATATTGAACACCTCAAATTTGGGCCAAGAAGTCAGAGTAATCCTATTATTAGTATTTACCTTTTTAAGTTAATTTTTGTGATAAACATGTTATTCTGATAATTAGGATTCCACTGAGAATCAGCCAAGGTCTTTTCGCCATTGGTACTCATATTATTAATAACCACAATATTAATTTGAAGATTGGGCAGGTGATGGGCCAATCATAGTGGCAGATTCAGGAGCACTAATACCTCCAACATTCTTTTTCTTAAGTCAAAAAGGAGAATGTCTGACAAGGCAATACTTTCTTCACTGGGGACATACTTCTTATTTTATGAGAATTTAAAATTAATAGAAACAGGTGTGGATAAAAAATTAATTCCATTTGGTGAAAAAATGCTGAACGCGAGGACTCAGTATTGTTGTAGTCAATATGTTGCATCTGGTCAAGTTGATCCCTCAAATCATTCACATTGTTCTGTAGCTTTATCCACTGATCCTTTACTATGGTGGAGGTAGACATTTTAGAAATTTGTTCCTTAAGTTCCTGTAATTCTAGCTTCTGATCTTCCAAAACTGCCTTAATGGAGAGTTATTCCGCCTTAAGGTCTCAACTTGACTGGTAAGATAGATAATCTGGTCATCAATGAAAATCATTAAACACCATACGGTTAGGAGAAAATACTGACATTGATAAAACCATCTGATAGTGCTTCAAGGGTTTAAAAGGATTAAATGATCAGCTTTTGAAATTCATGCCACAGCAATGAGCTACAGCCGCAACTTGAGACCCTAGTCAAGTGACTTGACCCTGGATATTATTCATTTGGGATTAGGAAGCATACAGTTCAGTTACATCAGGTCTAGAAGGGCAGGGCCCTAGGGGGACAGGATGACCAGCTTCCCCTTTAATTCCAGGAGGTCCAGTAAATCCAGGTGGCCCTGTTGATCCTGGGGCCCTATGGGTCCAAATTCCATTGAGGCCCATGAATTCCAGTGGGCCATCATGGCCCAGGAGGGCCTTGGTAGCCTGAGGGCCCTTAGGACTAGCAGGCTCTTGCGCGCCTAGGCGTTCTTGTTGATAGACTTCCTCAAATCGCATAAAACATTATCCTAATTGCTTTTCAAGGCTGAAAATACAATTCAATAGCACCGCAATATTTTATCTAATCTTAAGATAAGTCTTAGATATAGCAGTATCCACTTGAATCACAAGTTAATTTTGTAAGTATGTGATGGCTCTTTAATCCAGTAAAAGCTGGTAGCAAACTTTATTAATTAAGTTCTAATTTTAAGAAATAGTTTTTCATTTCTCTTGCATGAAGGAAGAAGCATCTAGGTTTAAGCCATAGGTAGAATAATGAAGGTATTGGATCAGACTAGTTGCCACAGTTTTCCTTGGTGGGGTAAACTAAAAATCTGCTTAATATAATAGATGGAAGAGTGTACAAAGTTTCAAAGGTACTGATCTGCTATAGTTCCCACTTTGATAGCAGGTAAACTAGGAGCTAAGTATAGGGCTTTCATAGTGGAGGGGACAGCTTATGCTCTGAACTGACTATAATTTCCTTCAGGCATGAATATACATAAAGAAGTTGTTTTATAATTTGGCTGAGGTATAATTTTTGTCTTAAATTCTCTTTGGTTCACAAGGGGAACTTCACCTCTTATTCAGCCATAAACTCAGTGAGGGGGCTGGGTCAGAAATGCCTACTTTAGAACGAGCATTGTTGATCCAATGGTTAATGCCTCTAACCCCGTTTCTTGGAGATCTCTTTATCTAAATTATTATCTTTCATGTATGTCCTCACTCTTTAATGACAACTTAGGTGGCCTTTCCAGGAGCACTAGTTTTCTGTCAGCACAGTTAATGGCATAGCAGAGCAAAAAAATAGGTTTTAAAGCTGTTCTTAGCTGTAAAGAGCTATTAAAAGTAAAATATAGCAAGGTCAAGAACTACTAGGGTGACCAATGCTTGTTAGCAACCGTTGAAAAAGTCCTAAGGGCAGGAAGCTTGTATATAATAGATAAGCAAAACTAAATTTAGAGTTTATTAAAAGCTTTTGACATTTATAGGTACTTGTGTTTATAGCGCCTAGAAGTTCCTTTTGGATTGATGATCAGGATCTCCTTGAGATCCATAAGAAAAGTATATAATATAATTTCTTCCTTTGTTATATTATAGTTTTCTAGAAACTCCATAGTAGTCTCTGTCACCTTGGTTTTAGGTGATTCCAGATCTTTACTTATTTTATCTGTTAGTTCATGGGTTGATTCCTCCATCAACTCGTTATCAGAATTAGTATTGTTAGGGAGTAAGATTTGACTTTGACCTAAATCAAAAAGTCTTCATCATTGGTTTTAGTTCCAACTGGGTGTTTGTACATTATTAATGTTCATAAGGCCATAGTCCACACACAGCCCTAAAATTCCATCAGCCTTCTGAGCAATAACTATAAGAGAAGCAACAGGGGAAGATTGCTGGAAAAAATGCCCTTCTGGAGCATGTCATTTTAACCAAACCTTTAAGGCTTTGCCATCTTGTTTACCCTCATGGATACAAAGGGCAGTTTATGTTAATCAAATCCGCCTTTAAACGGAAATCCAAATCATACTTGGAGTGTGGCGGAAGATAATTCCCCTTCATGTTGAAGCTACCATTGTAAGCCAACAACTTATAAGGGAAGTCATGTTTCTAATCAGTAAGTGAGTTGGTTGCAGAGATAGAGTTTAACATCCTTGTTGAGGAGAAGGTATCAATAAAATGGAAACTCTTTACATAAATGGGCATCCCAAAGACAATAGGTTAGATGTTATATTGATATTTACATGTTGGCGACTCCACCAACATCCCCAAGTATTAATAGCAATACTAAATCTTGTACTTGGTAAAACATTACAGAAAGAGAACATGTAAACTGTAAATGGAATGGGAAGTCTCACTTCTTAGCAAGACTTTGGATTAGAAGAAACCCCCAAAGCAGAAAACATATTCCCATATCCAGGTTTGGATCTTGCGCCACTTTCAAAATCATAAAATTCCTGGCTGAGTAGTATCCAAGAGGGTATCAGTGAATATCTTGTGAGGATACAACTGAGTTACAAATAGGAATCAAAAAGCAGTCATGATTCTTTCTATTTTCAAGTACACAAGAGATAACTGGGTGGAATGAGGAATTGAAGGAATATCAACTTGCCTAGTGTCAGAAAGAAAATCAGTCTTCTCAGTCACAAGGTTGCCTCACTCTCTTCCTATTGGGCCGCGTATAAGATAGGCACCAACATATTAAAGCCATCTGCTTTACATTAGTTCACACCAACAAATGGAGATTAGACACATGAGCACATTACTGCTAGGCTATGTGAGATAAGCTCAAGATTGTGAAGAAACAACACATCAATACTTGTGATCTTTCTAAGATTCACATTTTTGCTTCAATAATTGAACTCACCGCCTGTGAGCTCAGCTTAGCGGGATGCTTCACTATGGCAAGGGGCTTAAGGAAATTTTTCATAGCTACATAGAAATTTAGACTGACTGACAAAAGCTGCCTACCCCACCAGATAATCCAAGGTTGGAAATCTGTTCTTAAAGCTAGACAAATTGCATCTTCCATTCACAGAAAAGGTTGGAGAAGGCAGAGACTAAGGCTAGTCTATTATATCATGGATTGTTCTGATGAAAATAAGACTGAGAAGCCTTTTCAGGTGAATAACCACTCAAAACACCGCCCATAGTACTGAATGTACACCCACCTACAGGAGTTTGCCTAACTGACAGGAGAAAGATACCACTATGGGCTGAGACTTCCGTGAACTGGAAACCATAGCAGATAATGGATATTATAACTAAATTTTAATAAATATGAATGGTCTTTTTATGGGTTTTTATTAGAAAGCGTGTAAAGAAAGAAATATGCCAACATCAGAACCTATTATTTCCTGCTGCCTTATAAGACACTCAGGGAATGAATGGGGTGTTCATTGGGGCAATTAATCCATTAAAAAAGCAATCCAGGGTAAACACACTAACTAGCCTATGGTAAAATTGGAAGCCAATCGCACAAGTCAAAATTATTATGATGTCATGGCTTAATAACATGAATGAGGGAACCAACTGAAAAGATAAAACTGGTCATCAGGAGGCTAAAAAGGTCAAGTTACAAGTACTTCCTGACCTAAATTATACCCTGGAACAATTCTGGGTGCAGGCGAGATATGCACAGGTTGGTCCTGGGGATGTGCGTGATGCTTGAACCTCTGTTACAGCAAGGGTGTTAAAACGCACCAAATATATACCTAATTACAACAGTTTGATTCAGTTGCTGGGTGAATGGGGTTTTAAAACCTGTTTGATTTTTATATTGCTAAATTATCGTCCTTGCCTACAATCAATAACTCAAGTTTATCAATATTAAGCTACAGTACTCTGGCTGATGATAGTGTGCGCCTATTGGCACTCTTAGGCTTAGCACCACTCCCCAAGATTGACAACTCTCCCCCCATTGTTCAAGTATGTTTTTATGAGACTAACTTTCCTCAATGGCGACTTCCTTAATAAAAATTCCTGCAATGATCAGAAAAACACCAGTTCTTACCACCTATATTAAGATATTTTTTGGTGCCACCGGCAAGCAACCAAAACAGCCTAACCTAGTAGGGAGAGGTTTGGGGCACCAACAGCGCCAAACATTGCCTACTTGGTTAGGCTGCTTTGATTGCTTGCCGGTGGCACCAAAAGAATATCTTAATATAGGCAGTCAGAACTGGGATTTTTCCAATCGTTACATTATTCCAAAGTCAAATGTGCGCTGCACGCCTCTGATCCCCAGTTTGGCCAACCTCAGTGGTCACTTGGTCCCAGTTGTCGAGGAACTAGTACTGGTAAGAGCCAGTGACTGATGGCCAACCCTGGACTTGGAGTAACCATCAGTTGAAAATCCCAGTGGGGCCTCCCGCTCACCAGGGATTTGGTTGGTACTGAGGGGACCTGTCCCAGCAGGGCTCCCTCACCTATGGATGGTCCACCCAGAATGGGATGGCCATCCAGCCATACTGTACCACGCGCCCCTCTCACACTTCTATTGGAGAAAGCGCCTTCCTGGTCAGGATGGGAAGGCCATCGCCAATGAGAGCCTGGGAGGGGGAGGCAACGCAGCCAAGTGCTGTGTGTGCATCCTTGGGCTGAGACCATCCATCTGTGCTGGACTGTGCGCCCCTCTCATGCTTCTTTTGGTGAAAGCACCTTTCCGGTCAGGATGGGAAGACCATCACCAATGGGAGCCTGTGAGGGGGCGTAACACAGCCACATGCTGGGTGTGCGTCCTCATGCCAGGTGGGCTGATTCTGGTAGCCCAGTCCCAATTTGCCCTTGCCATTTTCATTTTCCCTCAAGGGGCCCAGAGTTTGTCTGGGCTAATTTTCCTGGGTCTCAAGGTAACTCACTTAGGAAGCCCTCATCGTGGCGACCTTCCACTGTGGGGCCCCCCTTTGGGGAGGGGCCCTTCTCTAGAGGGTGTTAATGTAACATTTGAGTCTATTTTAATTGTTACATTCTGACTTAGATTTGGATTTTACAAATTTTATTCAAACCATTTAGAAATGCTTTGCTCAGTCATTTTGGGCGCTAGGTTGTGCCTCGCCTGAGTTGTAGATTAGGTTTGTGCAAGCCTAATCCATGACTTGGGTGAGGCCGCCAAGGGGCGGCCTTTATAAGGCGTGCCTGCCCATTCTGAAGTTCACTTTGGAATAGTTCACCTTAGCTTTCCCTTCCTGGGGAGCATTGTCAGTTGCTCACCAGACGATCTTTGGTCAGTGGGCCCTTTTTATCTCCAGAATAAAAATAAATGTTGTTTTGGGGTTAGCATACCTCGCTTACCTGTTGGTCTTTTTCAGGAATTTGTTTCAAGGAGCTTTCACATGGTTGGGTCAGACCAACCACTATTCAACCCTTGCATAACCAACTTGTAGTAGGCAATGTTTGGCGCTGTCAGTGCCCCAAACCTCTCCCTACTCAGTTAGGCTACTTTGGTTGCTTGTCAGTACACCAAAGAATTATTTATTTTATGGCGGTCAAAAACTGGGGATTATCCAATCGTGACAATTCTCCCTAAGTTTACATTTTTTAATATGGTTCCTTGTCAAAGCTGTGCATGGTCCTCCTCGTGGAGGTCATTAACAACGTTGGCCGTTTTAAGTTGACAAAAATATCTACCATATCTGGTGCACCGCTGGGACGCCCTGGTCCCCTCCAGATTGAGGCACCCAAGCACTCCAGCACAGATCTCCGCTTGGTTATGGACTTTCCTCTGGTGTTACCCAATTATTGTTGTCTATTTGCTATCAAATACTATATACCACGTTGTACACCCTTGCCCTGGGTTCCTTTGGCTCTGAAATCCTCCGTGGTGCCCTGTCTACCATCTTGCTAGTAATTAGTTCCCTGGAAGTGTGGCTATGTATCCCAAACCACTTCTCTGGGAATGGGATAGTTACAGACGCTCTCCTTACATTAGTTTGCCAACCAATTTATTTTATATTTATTCAAGGCAAGCCGACCAGGGGACAGACATTACCAAAACTAAAACTAACTAAAACTAAAATAACTACTTGATTCAAACAAAACGCCCTAATGAGCGGATTGAGTGAAATGCATCAAAAAACTACCAACCAGGTGGGCAGCAGAAACCGCTTATCTCTCCATGGTGGAAGGGGAGGGGGTTGAGGGGGCTCATCTTCAGAAGCAGCTTCTTCCTCACATAGTAGAGTGTGTGTCACGGCCAACAGTAATGGCGTTGAGGCATCTTTGGCATGGGGTTTAATATCTCTGATAATTGGGATTTCATGGAAATTGCCAGCTAGATAAATGGCACTGAGATATTTAGTTAAAGCTTTTCAGCTTTGAAGCGGGCATCTGGGAGTTTAACAAACGTGGCAATGTTGGTTCAGGTTATTTTTGCTTATGAATTCCATGCTATAGTTGCCACGTTCTGGATAGTATTAATTACGTTTTCGTGTAGCTAGTTCACTGGATTTTAATTTTTAGGGTTAATGTTGTAGGGATAACAGGAGGTGGAATTCCTCCTGTGAGCATTGCTACTGATTTAGTGACGGCTTTACACAGGGGATGACAATATGGTGTTGCAGCTGCTTTGACTGCAAGCTGGTGATCACTTCAAAACGATTTAGCGTTTGGCTGTGGGGTATATAGTCAAGGGGGGTATCTGGCGTCCCATTCTACATTAATAAACTGCTCAATTTGCAGTGATGGTTCTTCAATGAACTTACCTGATTCGTCAATTTCAGCCAATAATTCCCATGGATTTTGGTTGAATTGGATTGGGGAATCAGCGTACAGTTGATGTTTGGTTGATTCAATTGAGGAAGCATGGTATCAGACTGGTATCCAATCAGATGCTTAATTGGAGGAATTATTTGTGGCATTGGGGCGAGGAGGAGGCTAATTGGTGGCTGAAGGTGCAGCTGCAGCAACCGGTTTTGGGGGTGGGGGTGGTAGGATTGTGCCTCATACCAGAACTTGTACAGGGCGGGCAGCGGATTGGGGGTCAGTGGATTGGTCATCCAATCTGTCAGAAGTGGTTAAGGAGGGGCACTTGCATATTGAGTGGTCCAACTCAAAACATGATGGACAGATTGTCCACCTGCCCTTGACGTGGGCCCAAAACGGATGGTCAGGCGCTGAGGGAATAACGTTGTGCGTTGGAATTGACACATTGATTTTGTTAAATTCAGGGCTGATTGTGGCATATGCCCAAGGCCCAGCAAGTCATGTGGCCCCATTTGGGACCACAAATTGTAAGATAGGGTTGGAGCCATATGCTGCCAAACTGTCCATCAGCTCCTGGTGGAGCACTTCAGGGGGGAGGTGGGTGGGCAAACCAGCAAACTGAACCACTAAGATGGTGTCCTCTGGGAGTTGAGTCTGAGTTGTGGGGAGAGGGGTGCCCTGGAATACCAGGGGCACAGTTGCTACAGTGGCAGCGTTAGCTTTGCAGGTGAAGCTGAGGTCAAAATACCCCTTGTAAGGGCAGAAATCTATAAATCTGGCAGGTGTCATCACTGCATGTGCCATTTTGATAATGGCTTGGTCATGGTATGGGAATAGTTTCCCATATTTGACCCTTAGGCTGTAGCGCATGTTTCTCTGGGGGAGCACTAGGGGGCAGCGAGGTACTGCTTGGGTATGAGCAAGGTGGGCGTTGAGGTCCTTGGGTGGAACAAATTGTCCCATGGGTTTGGAATGACTTGGTGAACCAGTCCTAGCGCGTTTTCCTGCTGGACGGAAAATGGCAGGGGGCGTTTTGCCGCTGCCCCATGCTGGAGCAGCCAGTGGAGAATCTGAGGGCATCAGAGCGAAACTACAACAGGTGAATTCAATTTGCTTTATTAAATTTGTGGAATTTTGCTAAGAAAGTTATACTGAGTGTAAAGAGAGTTTTAACCAACTTATTTTATGTGCACTAAAATATTCATATGGGACCTTTGCTAAGTGTTAATTGGGTGCGCCAGTCTTTGGTCACATCCATTATGGGGCTCACCACCATTTTTTCATATGGTCAATGGTTGATGCATCTCATCATAATTCTTGCTACATCCAAATGGGAAGTGCCCACCCTTCTTGCTTGTACCTGGTAGATTTGGACGTTTTGCAATACAGGTGTTGTGATTCCCTGACTTTTCCAAAAAATGGATTAGAATGCTTTAATTAGATGATTTTTTATAGACACCGCATTTGGACGGTGTAAGTGTGATCATTGACAAAGGGCTCTGTGGTGATGGACTTGGATAAC
Organism: Massospora cicadina; assembly: GCA_022478985.1. Taxonomy (NCBI): domain Eukaryota; kingdom Fungi; phylum Entomophthoromycota; class Entomophthoromycetes; order Entomophthorales; family Entomophthoraceae; genus Massospora; species Massospora cicadina. Next base: position 18,375 of record JAKSZP010018829.1, on the reverse strand, counting down.
GATACACAACCTGCCACCAATTTGAGTACAGGGTTGTTCACGGCCCAAAACGCGTTTTGTAACGCTAGTTCATTATATAAAACGAGCCAAATATCATCTCTTGTGACTCTAGTTTGGGACCCATTTCAGTATATCAAATCACCCCAGAAAACCCGTAATTGACCCCTACCATGATCCTCAGAACACAGGCGGTGAAAAAGGAGTTACTGTTACAACATATAAATTTTTATACAATTGCTGAAGATATGATGGGATATGTGGCCTCAATAGTAAGAGTGGCCAATTTTCCTTCTCCATTATATGATGTGGAAACATACCCTAGAGGCATTCTTATGCCTAATGAAGAGTTTTCTGGTGAGGTGCTGATGTTTTATGCTTTGAATAAAGACCAATCGGTATATTTTTGTTGACTGCTACCCTTTCATCCCCTTTAAGGAAAATTAGCACAGCTATTAAGGTAGATACAGGAGCTTCTGAGAATTTTATTAACCAAGACCTGGCTGCTACCTTAAGTTGTACTACTTGACAAGTGTTATAGTTAGAGGAGGAACTTCTCAAGATATTCTCTTACTGTAGGTTTTGAGGTCAGTGGATTATCAAGTTGGCAAATATCATTCAGAGGACCGCTTCCACGCCATCAAAAACCTTCTGTACCCCTTTCTTTTTGGGAGTAAATTGGTGGCAAAAGTTTGACGTCAGAACCAACTTGAAAGACAATACCTCCTACTTAACTTTAAAGAATGGTCATATATTAGCTGTCTCTTTGTTTTAGCGAACTCTCAAGGCGATCTGCCTCACTAGCCCAATATCCACACTCCCAATCTTGCTCTATTGCTGAAGCACTCTTAGGGAGGTACCCTTACCTTCCTGTTTGGAGGGGCTGTTCTCTTCATTTAATGTGCCTTCAGACAATATACTACAAGCCATTCAGAGTTTGATTACGAGTTCAAGTTCACTGTTAATCTGGTGCATATATCTTATTCCATTTACCTTTTGACTGTATGGGATGAGGCTACTTTGAATTTGTGGGTTAAAGAGCAGTTAGCTAAAGGCGCGATATATCAGCGTGCTAATCTGGTATGCTCCCCATTTCTCTTTGTGGAGAAGGCAGATGGTACCTTACACCAGCATGTAGACTATGGGAATCTCAACAACGTCACAGTGCCAGACTTGCATCCCATCCCATTGGATTCTCAGATTGCTCACTATGTGAAGAAGGCGAAAGTCTTCCCAAACTGGATTGCTTGAATGCGTTCAATCAGATCAGGATCAAGAAGGGCTAGGAGTGGCTAACCACGTTCTGTACTCAAAAAGGAATCTTCCAGTTTTGGGTTATGCCCTTCGGCTTAAAAATGATCCTGCTATCTTTCAATGCTGCATTGATGCGGCCTTGAGGGGAACTGCTTGATGCATGCGCGGTGGCTTATATGGATGATATTCTGGTGTTTCCCCCCAATCTAGAGTCTCATGCTATACATTTGCAGAAAGTGGTGGAGAACTTAAGGGCATCCACTCTTACGCTGAGAATCAGTAATTGTGAGTTTTTAGGACCCAGATAACCTTCCTGAGCAACGTCATGCTTTTTAAGGTCACATGATAACTCCATATAAGAAGAAGGCGATTTGTGAGTGGCCCACCCCAAATTTGGTTAAGGAATTGAGGAGCTTCTTGTGGAAGTGTACGTAGCTGAAGAAATTCACGCCAAATCTTTCTGAGGCGGCGGCGCCCTTGTACAAGGCAAGTGGAGCAAATGTGTTCCAGTGGTCCCCGTTTTGCAGGATGTCTTCCAAGCGGTAAAAAGCATCCTGTTGTCCACGTGCGCCCTTTGCTTTGTAGATCCAGGAAAATAGTTTATTGTGGCTACTGATGCCTCCAAATTCACCCATAGCAGCGGCCTTATCACAATTAGACTAAAATGAAATAGAGAATCCAGTGGGGTATTTCTCAAAAGATGTCCCTCCTGAGTTAAACTACGCCATATATATGATAAAGTGTTATTGGCATTGTTTGAGGCGCTTACCTATTGCATCACCATTTAATGATTCATCTCAACCATTCTGCATTTGTACATATTACTGTGCCTTGTACTATTGTGCACCTCATGTCTTGACCCCACGGCAAACCTGCTGGCATGAGACCCTGGCCAAATTTGTGTTTTTTATGAGTTTACAAAGGGCAAGGAGAATGGTTTGGCGGATGCTTTGAGCTGAAACCCTGCACTGGCTCACAATCCTAAGGAGGTAGAGATCCATAATACCCATCTGATAATTCCGCTGAGAAGATTGTGTCACAATGTCCCTCTCCTTAGCCCATGGGACAGCTCTTGCTCCTCTTGAAAATGTGGCGAAATATAATATATTTAGAAAGGTAATTCTCTCACAGCCGTTGTTATCTCAGTATACTATGGTCCTCGCCAGGAACAAGTTGAATAAAGAAGAAATTATCAGGGGATAACAAGTTAAGGACGAGATGGTGTGGTTTCAGGGACGCCTCTGGAGTCCCTCAGGACCCATTTTCCTGTAAATCATTTGGGATCATCATGATGGGATCACCGTTGGCCACCCTGGAAAAGCAAAGTCTTTTGAATTTTCCGCTACACTCACAATTGGAAGGGATTAGCCATGAAGGTTGCTAGGTATTGTAAATAGTGCTTAGTCTGCAACCAAATGAAGCCAATTTAGCAGTCCCTCACAGGGTTGTTGGTGTCAGTTCAAAAGGACAAAGGTCCTTGAACTTTCTTATCAGTGGATTAAAGTGGATTTACTTGCTATGAAGGCTATGACGCCACCATGGTTATGGTGGATCATTTTACAAAGTTTGACCACTTTATCCCTTGTAGAACCACAGTAACTGTGACAGAGATGGCTAGGGTTTTCATATCACACGTGTTTGCTCTTCATGGGGTCCCCCAAGAGATAATTAATGATTGGGGGCTCCATTTACCTTTGTCTTTTGGGAAGAGTTGTGTAAAACTCTTCAGATCCGTCCCTTTCATTCAACTGCCTGACACCCCTAATCAGATGGGCATACTGGATGAGTGAACCAGTTCTTGGAGAAAGTTCTGCAGTGTTACACCGCTGCAGATCATTCAGATTGGGTTTCCCATCTCCCCATGGCCAATTCAGCTATAACAACGCCCAGAATGCATTAATAGTTGTTCTCACTTTTTTGCCAACTATGGCTTCACCCTTCCTCTAACATGGAACCCAGTTGTGGATCCAAAATGAAAACAGTGGTGGACTTTTTGAAGACTCTCAAGAAAGTACTTAGGGGGTGAACACAAATTTGGATGTGGTAATACAAGCTTATAAGGAGAATGTGGATGGAAAAAATGGGTAGGTCCGGTGTATAAGGAAGGAGACCTCTTGATGCTGGATGCTAGAAACATACCTATCAAGCATACATGCAAAAAGCTGGGACCAAAGAGGATTAGCCCTTACCTTATTAGAAAAGTGGGCCATGCCTAGTACCAGTTAGAACTTCCTTCATCATTACAGATCTTTGCTGTCTTCCATGAAAGTAAGCTTACGTTTTTTGAGGACCCCCACAAGAGACTCCTGATGCTTATCTCATGGATGGGGCGCCAGAGTGGGAAGCGGAGGAGATATCAACCTCCCATTATAAAGAAGAAGACTTGAGTATCTTGTATCCTGGAAGGGATTTGATGCAGCGGAGAACAGTTGGTAACAGCGCACTACTGTGCCCATGCCCAAGATTTTATTGAAATACTTCAAAAGCGTTTCTCTAAAGCTGCAGTATTCAAGTCAAAGCAAGCCATCACCGTCATGAAGTTGGCCCTAGTCCACAAGAACTTTTCCTTGGCAAAAACCCATGGAGGGGGTGGAGCCTCAAAAGGACAAGAGGGTAATGACATGGCTACATGATATAATTGATGGAACCAACTTTAAAGCCCATTCTGGACGTCAGGAGTCCAAAAAGGTCATGCTGCAAGACCTCCCTGACTTAAGGCATACCTTAGAACAACGCTGGGTGCAGGCTAGATATGCCCAGGTTGTTTCATGGGATATGTGTGATGCTCAGCCCTGCGTTACACCAAGGGCGTTAAAACGCATAGCTATCTTCTAAATGATGATGGTTCAATGTGGTTGCTTGGTGAATGGATTTCAAAACCTGTTTGATTTTATATCGCTAAATTATTGTCCTTATCTACAATCAATAACTCAAGTCTGGTCAATATCAAGCTACAGTACCCTGGCTGATGATAATGTGCGCCTATTGACACGCTTATGCTTAGCACCACTCCCCCATATTGACAACTCTCCCCCATTGTTTAAGTATGTTTCTATGAGACCAACTTATCTCAATGGCTGACTTCCTTAATAAAAAATCCTCTTTAGTTTACGTTTTTAAATATGGTTCCTTGTCAAAGCTGTGTATGGTCCTCCTCATGGAGGTCTCTAACAACGTTGGCAGTTTTAAGTTGACAATAATATATACCATATCTGGTGCACCGCTGGGCCGCCCTGGTCCCCTCCAGATTGAAGCACCCAAGCACTTCACCACAGATCTCCGCTTATTTATGGATTCCCCTTTGGAGTCCACCCAAGTATTGTTGTTTATTTGCTATCAACTACTATATACAATGTTGTACATCTTTACCATGGGTCCTTTTTGCTCTGGCACCATCCGCTATGCTCTGTTTACCATCTTAATAATGACTGATTCCCTGGTGGTGTGGCTGTGCATCCCGCACCACCTCTCTGGGAATGGGAGAGTTACAGAAACTTTCCTTACAGGAGAGTAACCCTGCCCATGGAGGCATTAGAGCAGATACATCAAGTGTTTGCTTTTAAACAGTTTCAGGTATGTCTGGCTCAAGAAGTTGGGCAGAAGCCCATTTATAACTCCAGATTACACAAATAACGGATGCACTACCATTGGACTTGTCAGGTTGGGTACAGGGTATATTAAAGAGCAAGGTTGCCTCCCAGGTTCCACGGATGAATTGATAAATTTGATTGGATTTTCAGCCTGCCCAGATGAGGTGCAGGATGAGGCATGGTCAGAACTTTTTTGTCAGTCATGGGTGTAGCTCAGTGAAGGTTCTGTGTGGATTTTCTACCTGCTGCAAAGGCAGCCCAAGTTGCAGATTTGCAATTATCACAAATGTTCCAGCAGGTATTTCAGGCGGATTTTCTGGTGGTAATGGTGGTGGCAAAATCCAAGGTACATTGATAGAGGAAATCATACTGTCTCTGAAGGTCAAAAAACAACTGACGTTTCCATGCATCTAGTTTGAGGTTTCTATGAATCTAGGGAAGGTGCAATTACCAGCAGGTGGTTGATATGGTCATGGTGGTTGGCACGCCTCACCTTGGAACTTTGGGAATGTACATGGGGCCTGACAAGGGAGATTGGAGAACTCAAGTAAAGCAGCAAGCTAAGGACACAAGAGGTAAATTGTTACTAATTATACAGCCCCTACAAATTTGCATTTTATAAATACTTAAAATAAATATGCCTCTTTGCTTTATCCTTATTTATTTATCCCAATGGAGTTATATATGCAAGGTGGAACAGAAGAGATGATGGCCTTGGTGGATACAGTGGCAAAGGAGAATTGAATATAGCTTTTGTTAGCAATAAAATTGAAGTGAAAATTAAAAGGTTCTGGATGTCATTTTCACTAATGTGTCATGAAAGGCTCCCTTGTGGCAAGTTATTCCCCTGATAGGAGTATGGCAGGACCCATTTGAATTAATGAGGACTTTTGTGTAATGGGGAATCTGGCCCATATAGTGGCTTTGAGAATGCATTGGTGGCATCAGTTTTTGCCCCATAATGATCTACCCTTATGAGTGGTTACCTTGAACCCAAGGAATGAGCGTCAATGAAATGGAGGCTGATAGTTGGGGAGTCTATGTCAGATGAACTGAAGCGTTTAGGAATGATTCAGGCAGAGGAGCTGAAAGTGAAATATGAAGATTTTGTGGGATTATTTGGTCCTGAGAAAGGTCCATTTTTTTCTCACAGGACCATTTTTGTTTTTTCCAGTTTAAGGATGATTCAGAACTTGCCTGGAGATGTCTCATTTACCAGCTCAAACAGCGGGAAAAATCTGCACTGGAGGAGCACATGGGGTCAATGCTAAATAAGTGGATTAATGTGCCTTCAAAATCTGCCATTGTATCACTGGTGTTCTTAGTACCAAAGGTGATTGAGTAATTTAAGCCATGAGTGGACTTAAAGCAGCTAAATACAGTTACAGAACCTGTCCCTTTCAATTCCTCTGATAAAAGATATTCTTTAAATGGTCACATGTTGCACAGTCTTTACCAAGTTAAATCTTATGGACGCGTTCAATCAAGTCCTAGTGAGACTGGATCATCAGAAATATATATGGCGTTTAAGTGCAAATGGGGATGTTTCATTCCTGCATAATGCCATTTAAGAGTAAAAATGCTCCAGCGGTGTTACAGTGCATAATGATCATGTCCTGAGGTATGATCAGCTGTTGCTGTATGGCATATATGGATGATATCATGATATTTTGCCGTTCAAGGGAAGATCATGTGCACAATGTTCAGGAGGTATTGAGTGTAATTTTCAGGATAGGCCTGAGGTTGAAGCCAACAAAAATGCATATTTAACCAAAGATCCATGACGTTTTTAAAATGTAGTGTTCCAGTATGGTCTTTGGTCATGCTCAAACAAGTTGCAAGATTTTTGGGTGTGGAAAGCTAATCTATGACCAAATATGGGTGTGGAGTTTCTTAGTAACAATGAATTTTCTATGGTGTCTAGTAAAAGATTTATCAAAAATTGCTCTACCTCTTACACGTTTAACAATAGATGTTCTGCTCATATGGGTGGAAGAAAAAAATGGGATATTAAATTCATAAAAGAGAAATTACTCTCAGCTCCCGTTTTGTCTCTCCAAATCCCAGAAAGCCCTTCTTGGTCAAAACAGATGCCTCAAATTATGCCATAGCGGTTCTACTACAAGAAGATGAGGATGATTTTGATTCCCCATTTGCTATTTTAGTCATAAATGGTTCCAGTGGAAACCAACTATCTAATATAAAATAAAGAATTGCTGGTAGTGGTATCAAACATAAGGTCTTAGCAACACCACTTGCTGTATGATAGCCATCCTTTTATGGGTCAAATGGGCCAAAAAAACCTTAAATCCTTTTCCTTTTCTAAAAAAATAGACCAGTGACAGACCCACTAGCACATGGAGTGATCTAGTATAATTTTTGGATAGATTACTGACTGGGATCAACCAACACCCTGGTGGATTGGCTAAGTTGGAATGCGTTGTTGGCCTACAAGATGACAGAGTTAGAAGAATTTAAGATGGCTATGATATTCCATCTATACTAATTTGTAACAATAGATTGTGGAGGAAGTGAGTTAGGGAGTATCTTCTGGAAACAAAGAGAATCTATATTTGGTCAAAGGTTATGGGATGAGTTAGTGGAGGAACAACAACATGACCATCACCACACATATGGGAAGAAAAAGTAGTTTTGTATCATAATTTATTTGTATGAGTTCTAAACAAATCATTACAGTGGGTGGAGTTTTAGGTTTCTCACAATCAGCCATTAGTAGGCCACCCTATAGTCAAGAAGATGGTGGAGTTGGTACAGCAGAATTTCTCATGGCTAAGCCTCTATTAAAATTATTTCTATCTACATGGAAAGATATTTGGTTTGCACCATCTCAAAGCCCTCTAGGAAGGCTCCCACTGGAAGGTTAAAACTGCTTCAAGTTCTGGGTCATCTGTAGAGCTGGTTAGTGTGAATTTTAAAATGGGCTACCAAGAGTTCAGGGGAAGGACACGATCATGGTGGTTGTTGAAAGCTCTAACAAATATTATATGTAATGTGCATAACCAATTTTTCAGCAAAGTATGTACAAGAATTTTTGGTGATGAAGTGTGTTGGGATTTGACCTTCTCCCAATCAATTCAATTCAAATTTCCCTACTTCTGATACCTCTCCAAATTTTCCTCTAACAGAGCCTTATTTTCCATCCCCTAATCAATTTGTTAAAAAGAAGCCTGCCATCGACTCCCCACCTGATCAACATCAGGATGCTGAAGATCTTGCTGGTGGAGGACGTCGCTATCCTGAAAGGATTAGGAGGAAAACCTCACCTATAAATATCTGCGCATATTCTCAAATAAAGCTAAGTTTTAATTACAATTCATTTTAAGTTTTACTTATTTCTAGAGCCTCTGTACAGCAAGCTCCTCTACGGCCATCAACTTCCCTGGTTTAACACAATATGTCCTTCATCACCTATTCTCAAGCTTATAGCAAGTTACTGGCCCCTACATTTAGGATTCCCAACTCTCCCCGCTGTCTGCTCGCTGTGGGACATTTTATACCATCCATTTGGTACGCTTTGGAGGAACTACTGCCCTCAGCTACCCTATCCTGACAAAGTGTTCACACATCATAGCCTACCCGCAGAGATTGTCTCAGGTTGTGGACCTCAGCTTGTTTAAAGTTTTAGTCAAATTTTCTGGCAAATTAATGATCTGCTAATGCCAATCCTCAGTATATCATCCCAAGTCAGATGTAATTAGAATCTGAGTGCAGAATGTCACAGGAGGGAAAGCGCCAGGCAAAAGGTGCCATAACAAGGCAAAGTGACTAAGCAAGAGAAAGCAATGTCTTAGGTTATCTCAATTTGTTTTATATAAATTTGTTAAGCAAAAAGCACACCAAACTGACGCAAACCATCAAGGATAAGAGTCATTGAAAGTTGGGGTAGGCTGCATAGAAACCATAGTGAAAAGCAATAAAATACAACATGGCGGAGTCAGTGGAATAGGCTGCAGTGTGGGGGAAGTTTTATGCTAAAGGGGAGGGTCAGAACATAGCTGAAAATAGAGTCTGGCCATCATGGGAGGTTTCAACAAAGTGTTTTATTATTATTTAACAGAAAAGCATGATAAAACTTCAGCATTTATTCTTTAAAATTTATTAAAAAATAAAAAAAAACTGAAAAGAAAATCCTTTCTCAGCTTGAGCATGAAATCTAAAGAGAAGATTCACAATAGTATCAAAACAATTAATGAACCTGATCCAATCTTTAAAATTTTCGCCCTTTAGTGAAATCAATATTTAACAAATTCAACTGAAATCCATAACTTTGTATCATCTGATTTCCTGAATTTTTGGGTCAGTTTTTGCCATATTTTCTTCCTCTGGAGTGACATTTCCTTTGATACTGACTGGAAAATCCAGAAATCATTTGTGGTACATGACCTTAAAAAGTCATTAGTATCCCTCAAGAGTTTTTGCCTTATCTTATAGGTCATATTGTGCTTAGCTTTAGTGGGGTGGTCTACACCAGGAAAAGTGTCACTAACTGTGACATTACCCTCCACTCTTGGAAGGGGTTCCACGCTTCCTGAGGAGATATTGTCTAAGCAAAGTTCTTGTGGGGGATAGGCAGCTTCATGGAGGCCAAGGAGTCTTTGTTGGCAAGGCCTGCAACATTGGGGAACCTATAATGGAAGTCATGGATTATGTCCTGAGAATTGACACAGTCTCAATGGGATACCCAGCTGTTATTAGTCTTGTCATAACATTTCCAGGACACCAAATACTGCAGGCGGTGATGGGATAAATGGGAAGCAAGAACAGCATTGATCTCATATTTGGATTCGCCATCTACTATGACAGGCTCAGGGTGAGGCGGCATGAGACCATTGAAGGAGGTCAGGAGGCGCTCATGGGGAATGCTTAACTCTTTTATGGAAGAGGGTAGATCAACTTGGTACGTTGACGGGTCAACCTTCTTGATGATCTTGATTGGTCCAACATGCTTGGGGCTAATTTGTGGAAGGGTTGCTTCAAGTAGAGGTTCTTAGCATTGATCATGACCAAGTCACCTGACTTGTGCTCAGGGCCTTTTCAGCGCTTGCAGTCAACATATGCTTTGTTGATCCTCACAGCATCAACAAGTTGATCCTTCAATGCACAGTGTATGTCTCTGAGCTCTTTGACGCTTATTGGCAGCAACAACAAAGGACTCAATCCATGGACTTAAGTTGAAGCTTGGTTGTCCTCATAGTTTGCAAAAAAGGGGTAAGTGCCTGTAGAGGTATGAGTAAGGTTATTATAGGGGAATTATGCCAGAAGAAGGTGAGAGAACCAATCATTCTGTTCAGCGTTAGAATGACTACGCTATATTTGCACCAAACCTTGGTTCAAACTCTCTGTCTGCCCATCTGAATGAGGTTGAAAAGCTGTGGAGCGGCAGGGGCAGATGCCTAAGATGAACATTAAGGTTTCTCAGAACTGGGCAGTGAATTACAGGATGCAATCGCTGATAATCTCCTTGGGGAGGCATTATAGGAAAAAGATGTAGTCCACAAAGAGGTGGGCTGTTGGGATGGAATTAATTGTGGTATTGCGAGGGATGAAATGGGTCATTTTTTTAAAGTGGTCCACAAAAATTAATGCATCATAACCCTGGGACAAGAGGAGTTCCACAATAAATCAATGGACACTGAAGTCCAAGGGCGCTCTGCAGCTTGGAGAGGGACAAGCAGTCCTGCGCTTTTCAGGTGATTATTTTTGACTGTTACACGTCAAGCAGGACTTTGTGAATTTGGCCACATCTTAGGCGATGCATTTCTAATTGTAGGAGTGGCAGATCTTCTCAAGCGTCTTTTCCTTGCCATGGTGGCCAGCAGTTGGAGGGTCATGAGCTTCACAAATCACCTCCTCGCTCAGCATTCCAGGTGGTACTTATAATTTGCCTTGATGGAGGATGACCCCAAATGCAGCTGGTAACCTTTGGCCAGGGGCTTGCATTACTCTGGAAGGCTTGCTTAATCTTTTTGTAGTCATCCTATAGGAGTTGGGACAACCTAGCGCGGCCAGGGGTTCAGTATCCTGTTCCAAAGGTTTCATCATAATCAGAGCGGGGGGATTGGCCAGTGGGCTCCCTTTACCTGTTCCATATTAATTAATACCTTGGTATTGTAAGCGTCAACTAGTGCCATGTCAGGGGCAAAGGCAGGGTTCTGGGATAGGGAACCTGGTAACAGGATTTGGGTACCGTTAATGAAATCATACTGGAAAAAAACACTGACTGGATTTTAACCACCAGGACTGGTGAGGGGTAGCTTCTGGGGGTGCAGTAGTACATCAACGCCTTGTGGTCAGTGCAGACAGTAAAGAGCCACTTAAGAATATGCAAATGGTGGCGCCAGTGCTGTATTGCCTCAACAACAGCAAGGAGTTCCTTATCATAAATAGCATAGTTGAGCTGCGCCAGGGTCATCTTCTTGGAAAAATAAGCAACAGGACGTTCCACTCCATCCTCCACTTCCTGCAACAGATCCGCTCCCACTGCAAAGTTGGAAGCGTCAGTGGCAACAATAAAGGGGTGACCAGGGTCTACATATGCAAGCACCAGGATGGACAAAAGTATGAACTTGATAGCATGGAACGTGGCATTGCATTCTGTGGTCTGACTGAAAATCTCTTTTCCAGATGCGGTGTAGAGAGGGGAGGCAACTTCTGAGAGCTGGGGGTGAACTTTGAGGAAATTACATGATTTAATGAAGCTATGTAATTTTGTGAGGAGTGAGGGAGTAGCCTTATTGTGGATGACTGCTTCCTTATCTGGGGCAATCATGTGGACATGGTGAAAATGTTTCCTAAGAACTAAACCATAGGCTTTAAGAACTCGCACTTGCTAGCTTATTATTAAGGTTTGCCTGTGCAAATTTCTCCATGACTGATACAAGGTGACAGTCATGAGATTCTGCATCTGGAAAAAAGACAAGTATGTCATCCATGCATGCTATTGTGCAGGTTCCCATAAGGTCTCCCAAGACAGCATCAATGAACCTTTAGAAGTAGGCAATGGCTTTCTTAAAAACCAAAAAGACATAACCCTGTACTGGTAGATGCCTTTACAAGTATACAAAGCAGTCAACCAATCCTAGCCTTTTTTAATTCAGATCTGATTGAAGGCGTTAAGGCAGTCCAGCTTGCTGAACACCCCTATCCTTCTCTGCATAGCGGGCAATCTGCTTCTCTAGGGGGAATAGATGATGGTTGTTTACTGTCACATTGTTCAGATTGCCATAATCAAATACAGGGACGGATGGAGCTATCAAACTTCTCTGAAAACAGGAGGTGGAGCACACCAGCAAAAATTATTAAAGATTTGATCTTTGGGGAGCATGTCATCAACTCAAACATCCAAGGCGGCCTCTTTCCTCTAGGACAAGGAATAAATGGGAGAGGATACCTTAATGATATCAATGGTCAGCTTTAACTTAAAGTCATACTTGGTGTGCTCAGGGTGTGGGCAGGCCTTATAGGGATCAAAAACGTCTGCATGTCCTCATATGCATTCAGGCTGGATAAGTTCCAGGGTTGGGGTGACAGTCAGTTGAATAAAGGCTAGGCCTACATTAAAAGGTGGGCCCCATTTGGGGAGCACCATTGCTCTTTCATTCATACAAGGAATGGTAACTGTGACTCCTCCAGGGAACTTCACATGCATGTTAGAGTCTATGAGGTTGGTGAAAATGTCAAATCGTCACCACCAGCCAAGACTCAGAATAACAGGGTACAAGAGGTTTTTAATTGAGAGGAAGCTCTCCACAAAGTACCCATCGCCTGCAACAAAAAAACAAGTGTTAATACACTGTAGGCTGGAATGGTTTGAGATGCCCCACCTTTCACAAACTGACCAACACCTAAGGGAAGGTCCAGGGCCTCTGCAGTTCTTAATAGATGAAGTTTATTAGTAGCGCCAGTGTTCACCAAATTGAATGCTTGGAAATCTTCCCTGCAGAAGAGAAGGTAGCCATTACCAAGAAGTACACATAGGAGGATTTATTTTCTACAGAGCCAAGAAAGGATAGTATGGCTTCAAGCCCTGAGTATGGAGTGTAGGTGAGTGTATCCCTAAGGATTCAACAGAATATAACTTCACATTGCTAGTGAGTTGCCCACGGGTTTTGAACGGAGTAGGATGGCTTAGCAACCTATTTTTGGTGGAAGGGAGATCCTTATCACAAGAAACTTCACCAGTAAGAAAGGCCAAGCCTTTGGAGGGGTCAGCCAAGGAAAGTTCCTTTTCAATAATCTTTTATGGCTATCTATCTGTTTCTGGATAGGGTCTTCCAAGAAAGGTGACTCTGGAGTAATATGGAAGAGTTGTTCAACTGGGCCAACTGGGACAACAGGTTGTACAGAAGACATTCTCTAAAATGGCAACAAAGGGTCCATGGCTATAGTGAAGTGAATGCTCTGAATCAAATGGATTAGACTTACTAGCCCCCTCTACTTTTGAGGACAAAAGTGAGGGGTACTCCATGGAGTGCAGCGGTGCATGGCCAGTATTGTGAGAACCCACCTATAAA